>CAKNWT010045785.1:0-10587 GCA_932066315.1 Andricus coriarius | reverse complement strand
AATTCAGGTAATAAAGTTTACAATTCTATTTAAAATGTCCAATTTAAATATCTCAGGTGCGCCAGCCTTCTAAGATATAATCCCAGGCGAGTAAAAGCAAACGAGGGGTAGCGCGCTAAACGCAATGGTGGGGGTATACTGCCCAGGTCAGCGGGTGCGAGTCGGGAATTGCCCCTTGAAAAAGACTGAACTAAACCTTTAATAAAATATACAAAATAATAAGCCTTGAGCTTAAATGATAATTTTATGATGTTTGCCGAGAATGATGCTATTGCTTTAATTTAATCCTGTACCAAAATGCTGGGCCTTTTTGGATTTCGCTATGCAAATTGTATGACAATGTGACTAAATTTGAATATTACTTTTATTTAATATTAAATTTGTTTGGTACATTTCCAAATTAGACCTCGTATATTTATTTTTGTCGCACTTGGCATGTTGTGCAATTATTTTATTAATTAAATAAACTTCAATTAAGGTTTAGCAGATGTTGTAACAAGGCAAAATTTTAACCCAAAAATTAGCATTATATTTATTTGTTATTTGAATTCGCGTACACTCCGCTGCGTGGCACGACACTCAAGGGGCATATTTTAAGTTAGATTTAAGAATTTAGGATTAATTTGGCTTCGTTATTTTGTTTTACTATGACCTTGCCTCGACCTTCAATCAACGGGGGACATCGAGGGATTTTTGAACTCTGATGTGCACCAGAGAACTGAGATTCGCTTGCAGTCGTCGTTGCCCAAGAATTGAGATTTTCGTGTTGAATCTAGTTCCCGCCTTTCCGTTGCTGTCTCCAATAGTCCCGGAACCTGGGAATGAACTTAGTAGCCTTGGAGCTACACCTTGGTCTGCACCAGTAATCCTCATGTGGGAGGAAGTCCTCACATCTCCTAACAGGGCCCTCGACGCTACGGCACTGGCCGAGAAACCAGCCCACTCAAGATTCCCGCGATGGGATGCGAATCAGGTCTGGTTGTCCCCGATTTGTTGTCGAGTGTGTACCAAATGCGGACAACTCTCGTGCCAGAGAGGACGCGAGCATCCTCATTTAACGGAAATGCTTCGGATATTCTCTCAGATATTTTTAATTATTTGCAGTCTTCACTTGAGTCGCCCTTGCATCTCTTTTCATTTTGGCGGCACGGCAGAGAACGAGTCGAGTGGACAGTACAACCACACAGCAGCGCTGTGGAAGCAACCAATCAGCGCCGAGCGGTGGGGCCTCACCCCAAAGGCGGGCGAGACGACGCGCTCGAAACTCCACAAGCCACGTTCTCAGTCGTTCAGAAGCCACGCAGCGAGAGTCCAAGCACGCCGACTGAACCTTTTCTTTTGTTACGTTGTAGTATCGGGTTAACGTAGAGTCAGTTTAGTTTGTATGAGGTAAGGTTAACTTCTTATCGCCAAGAGGTTTGTAATCCTCGCGGATCCTCGTGTTCCCTTTGGTGGGACTCAGTCCTAATTTAATTATGTAGTGTTTTGACTTATTGTTTTGTATGAGTACGTTTTGAGGAAAAAGAACACGAGGACCCGCACGGGACTCCAAGACAATCGGCTTGCTAAAGTCTCTTTGATAATGATTTAGTGGAAGAATCAGTTATTCTTCCGGGTTTCTACTCGCTACGCGGACCACTATGTATCCCGCCCAGTAGCTAACGTCGGCACGATTTAAGAGCTCCCGACGCCATCTTAGCCTCGTGTAAAGTTCTGATTCTTATCCGCAATGTTCACTTTGTTTTAATTTAACTAAGGTGTTTTTCTGCTCAAGTATCGGTTTGTAGAATGTGTACTTTATATCACTAATTTTCTTTTTCCCATATTAGCCCTGGAGTATCGGCTGAACGGCTCAGCACAATTTAAATTAGTTCTCCTTCAATCGCTGTATGCTCCGAAATTTCGCCTTATAGCATTTTCTTAGTATGCCAATTTCAATGTATTGTAAATAAGCAATAAACTGGCGCTTAATTATGCTACCAGGTAAAGTCTACCCTTTTGATGCTTTCGGTGCAGAACGGGTGTGGCCATGAGCTACCGACCAATGTAACCTGCTGTCGAAGTTTCTACAATCTGTAGAACAAAAAATGTATCGTCTAACTTCATGGCCTCGCCAGCCTGACATGTACGAATCTTGTCACATCAAGTAGCTTGCCCTTTTCTTTTCTTATTTTAAATAAACTGTACACGCCATTTTATCTAAAATTCGCACTGTATTTTATTTACGAGTAAGATGGCATTACAAAACCTTCAATTTTCTCCACGCGGCTGACCCATCCCCTCTACCAACAACTTTAACCAAAGGGCTGAAGCCAGCCCGGGCAAAAACCTGGCCCACGCCCATTTACTTGTGTTTTGAGTGTACGGTTGGCGCATGCGCGCCCAACAATCCATGAATCAATTTCGTAATTTGAGCTTTGAGTATTTTGAGATAATGGGCGTGGCCCTGTAAAAAGGAGTTTCCCAGAAATTAACTCTTACAAAGTATATCCTGTATAACCCAGACTTTCTATAAATCTTGATGCTTCATTTTTTACGTAACTATATGTAAAGATTAAACTTCTGATATTATTTTATATTATTCACTTTCCAATATACTCGCGCTTGATTTCCTACATAAGTTTACTGCATACGTTGCGTAGGTCATACATTTGCAAGTCCCCTAGATTCTATAATTTTATATAAAAAGTTTTTTGAAATTTTATTATACCCTTTGAGAAAATTATTATTATTAGTTAGTTTTTAATATTATTCTTAGGTTCGGAACTGCTTACTTAGACAAATTTTTAAACCTCTTAAAAACCTACAATTCCTCATTTTTTGTAATACTTTTTTTTCCTACCTCGCGTTGTTTGTTTAAAAATTGGTATTTTCGATTCCATGAGCATTTTCATTAAATTAATCCAAAACTATGACCTCTGTCAAAAAATGGTTAAAGGCAAATTCGGGCTCAAAGTTGAAATTGTGTATTTTTGCAGAGAATTTTAAATGGTTGATTAGGAGCCATCCATAAATAACATAACACATTTTTTGAAACATTTTTACCCCTTCCTTCTCCGATGTAACTACATAGTCGTAACTACATAGTCGTAAAAAAGGTTTGGACCTCCCTCACCACCTCCTCCACATATGTGACGTAATTTTTCCAAATATTATCAGCCATGTCTTATACAGAAAACTTAGTTACTCTAACTACCCGAGAGACCTAAATTACCAAATAATAAGAAGTTATTAAAATGAAAACAAAGCAAATTAAAACCATATGGAACATGCTCAATATGAAAAATATGCACAATATGGAACTGTACGCTTCTTGAGAATTAAAACGTATAAAAATATCTGTGAATAGTGCTATTTACTATAATAAACCCGATTACAGTTCTAGCCTCCGAGCTGGTCGGTCGTGTTTTTCGGTCGCTCCCTGTCAACCCTTTCTGAGAGCTTACGTAGCTTATTCGTATTTTGTGTCTTGAAGTCCAAAGCGAGAGTAAATTCGATAGTTATGATAGGAGCGAGCGTTCAACAAATGACTGAGGATATCAAAGTTTTGAAGAGCTCGGATGAAAAAATTTTGGAAGAACTTAAAGTCTATAAAACCAGATGCCATCTTTTGGAAGAGCAAAACAAAACATTCGAAGAAAAGATTAATCTTCTTGAGAAGAAGCTAGAATATCTTAATATAAAAGAAAGATCTAGGAATATTTTTCTCTACAATGTGAAGGACGATTCGACCAACAACGATAATCTTTTTGACACGGTGAACAAGATTTTAAAGGAAGCTACAATTATCATTCCCATTGATTGCTTCGAAAAGGTTATCAGAATTGGAAGAAAAGAGGGAACAAGACCTGATCTAGTTACTTTTACGAACTCGAGATTCAAAGACGAAATATTTAAGAAGGCTAAAAATCTGCGCTTTTCGAAGGTATATTTTGCAAATGACTTTACTCATGCACAAAGAGAAATACGCAAGAAACTTCGAGATTATCAACAAAAGCTTAACAATCTTGGGAAGTCCTCGACGATTAAAGGAACCCGATTATTCATGGATAATCAGTATTCTGATGTATCCTTAGCCGCCAAGATTGTGGCAGAGAAGAGTGAGGATGTTTATTAGTCTGATGGGGGAATCTCAACATCTTCTTTGAGCTCTTCTGCTAGCAGGAAAAGAACAAGAGGTCGCCCTCAAAAATTAGATTCTTCCAGCCAAGGTTTTAATAAAAAAATTAAACCTACTAAAAAAGGAAATTCGATTAAACCTTTTTTAAAGGAAACACCGGCAGACGAAGGCTCCAAGTCGAACCCAAGTTCATAAACGGTTCGACAACAGTACCAGCATCTCGAATTATATTTTGGAATGCAAGAGGAATTAATAACCTGAACGATATCTACAATTGCACTACTACAGATGACATCATATGTGTGAGTGAGACATGGCTTACTTCTGCACCTCAGATTACGTATCCTCAACGTAACATTGACTGTCAAGTTGTCTACAGTACGGCTACCAGAGAATTTTCAAAAGGAAGAGCAAAGGGAGGTCTACTCATCATCAACAATGCAAACAAATATAAAATGGAAACGATATGTGCGGCAGAGGATTACATTTTTGTTAAACTCGAAGGTAATAGTTTTAATATAGTTATTGGATCAATATACTCTAGCCCCAATTCTAATTTTGATAATTTTCTGTTCAATATAAACGATATAATCTTTGACCTGTCATTGAAATATCCGGAATACTCAATAATTGTGGGAGGGGATTTTAACGGTAAAATTGGAGGAGGAAACTCTCTGTAACAATTAAAATTTGTATGACGTAAGAACAAGTCTGGTCGCTGATATATACAAAAGGGGAAAACAGATGGTAGAAAGCTTTGAAAAAAATGGGTTTTTTGTCCAGAATGGGAGAACTAAAAGCGACTGCCCAGCTCAATGTACATTCCTAAGAGAAAAAAGTTCTTCAAACATAGATTTTGTCTGGTCTAATAGGGTGGGAATCCAGCCAATCAAGGATTTCCAAGTACTGAAAGTTCCAACTCGATCGGATCACTTTCCTATAGATTTGAAGTTATTAAATCACTCAAATTTAAATTATGCGAACTATTCGAGCACCCCTTTATTTAAGTGGAATAATGACTTTGCTGATAAATTTAAAGAAATTGTTGTCGTTAGATGACCTCTCAAAAAATTTAATTAATACCATTAAAGTGACAGCGACAGAACTTAACATGACCGTAAAACCATCTAAAAAACTGAGTCGTTCGAAGCCATGGTTTGATGCACAATGTAGAAAAAGTAAAAGAGAGCTGAAACAAGTACTTAAGAAATGCGAGGAACAAAAATTCAATCCTGATATTGTGTCGATTTATACGAACTATAAAAAAGTACATACAAAATTATTAGACTCCAAGAAGGAAGATCATAAAAATTCCTTACTAGATTCTCTCGCGAATGCAATTGACTCTAAACAATTCTGGAAAATAGTAAATAGCTATAATTTCAAATATTCGTATTATGATGATATAAACTTAAACATATGGGAACAGTACTTAAAATCTCGCTACCCAATCCGGGATCCAAATTCTTACTTAATACCGACTAATAATTTTCGAAATCCTTATCTTGACTCACATATAACTGTTGATGAAACTATTTGAAGCTTGAAACAGTCATAAAATGGTAAGGCCCCTGGTCCGGATGGTATTAGCTATGACTTTTTCAAAAATTTGCTCGGAAATCTGATCCTTTACTTAAACTCGTTATTTAATAAAATAATTGATAGAGAAAAGGTCCCAATATCGTGGTCTCAAACATTTCTTAGAATGATACACAAGAAAAAGGATGTCACTGATCCTGCTAACTACCGTCCTATTGCCTTAGTTAACTGTGTTACAAAGATATTTACGCAGATTCTTTCCAAAAGGCTGACAGCTTGGGCTGAAGACATGCAACTCCTTCCAGAGTGGCAGGCAGGTTTCAGGAGGGGGAGAGGTTGCACGGATCAGATCTTTACCCTTAACGAAATGATTCAATATCATTTGAGACTGAACGGAGGCAAACTTTTTGTACTCTATGTTGACTTTAAATCAGCCTTTCTATCAGTTAGTCATAATATCTTATGGAACAAATTAATCTCGAAGGGTTGTGGGTCAAAATTTATTAAATTGGTAATGGATTTTTACTCTAAAGCTAACATTGCGATCATGGGAAATAAGGGCGTCTCCGGATCGGTAGATGTAACGAAAGGAGTCATGCAGGAGGAGGTTTTAAGTCCACAATGTTTACATTTTTAATTGCTGATTTACAAGAATTCATGTATGCCAGAGGTATCAGAGGTGTATCAATAGACCATATGTTAAAAATATTGCTCTTAGCTTACGCCGACGATTTGTCTTTCTTCGCGGACTCCCTGGTTGGAATTCGTAAGATCCTTGAAGGATTATTGGATTACTGTAGGATAAATGAGCTCGAAGTTAACATAGAAAAAACGAAAGTAGTAATCTACAGAAAGGGAGTTCATGGCCATAACAAAAAATACCCAACTTTTATGTACGGAACCTCCGAGATTGATATTGTTAAAAGTTACATCTACCTGGGCACCCCATTCACCCAATCTGCACTTTTTGTCAAGGCGAAAGATGAAGCTATTCGTAAATCTAACCTCGCTGTAGGAGCAAGGATTTCTCTGATTCACAGATTAAAACTTAACTCATGGAACCCTATAGTTCGACTTTTCGATAGTCTTGTATCCAGCGTTTTAATGTATGGTGCGCACATATGGAGTCTCAGGTATTTAGATTTTATAGAAAAACTTCAAACCACTTTTTATAAGAGAATCCTCCATGTTCCACAAAATACTGCTGGATATGCTGTTAGATTAGAAATAGGTGCATCTCAATTAGCAGTTACAGTTTTTGGGTCAATTCTCAATTGGATAGAGAAAATTCTCAATATGTCCGACGATCGATACCCGAAGAAATGTTATTTAAGATTAAGAGAATTGGATAGATTAGAATATGATTTGTCAACCCCAGAAAAATACACCTGGGCCCGCCAGGTTAGAAGTATATTTAAAAAGATTGGGATAGAGGGCGATTGGGAATTTCTTTCTCTTTTCTCTCTTCCAAAGAATAAATCTGCATGGATAAGAGCTTATGATAAAATATTATATCTAGAAGATTTACAGCGAGCCCACTCGTCCTCTGCTCTAATACTTTACCCTCAATTAACCTTGCGAGAAGGACCTCAGAAATACTTAACTCTGTCAAGAACACCACTCGGTTTTATCAGAATTATAGCACAATTAAGATTAATAAATAAGTTCATACCTAGACTTATAATCAAGAATAAAACCTGCAGTTTGAACGTTGATGGTTATTGTATCTACTGTCATGAGAATATTTTTAATACAGAACCTGTGTATCACCTTTTAGTAGAATGTCAATTTTTTAAAACTGTAAGGTTTTCATGTATAAGCGAAAGTATGGATATGTGTGAGATAAGGAATGCCTGGCTGAATATTCTTGATAACCCAGAAAAAGATTCTATAAAAAAAATTATTATGTTTGTTAGTAAGTTTCATCAATGAGAAATTTGTTGTAAGCACGGTTTATCTCCTCTCGGGTAATATTTAACATCAACCTTTAATTTTAGTTTTTGTTTTTATTTATTAGAATAACAGTTTTAAAACTGAACTGTAACTCATTTGTATGAATCGAATGATTCTCCAACAAATAAAGCACTACTACTACTATAATAAACCCGGAGATATGGTTATGCATTTTTGTGGATATAGCGACAAATTAAAGGTGAATTAAAATAACCTTAACATTTTGAGTAAAGATTGCGATTATAATAAAAGATAATTAAATGTAATAAAAAGAGGCCATACAATTTTCTCAAATATTTGATAAAATCTCTCAACTTCATGTTTGGAAATTAAAATTTGGAGAATGAAACTTCTTATAGCCTGTTTTGGATATGTTTACTTCTAGTTTATTCCGCTGTCAAATCTAGAAAAGTCGAGTACCAAATCTAAGGTTTATTTAGTTTTCAAGAGGTTAGTTTTTAAGGGTGTATTTAGAATTTATATCTGTATAATCTTAATAAATCTTCAATAATTTGGCCTTAGTAGCAATCAAAAAATCAAAATACAAAGTTTCAAGTATTTACGTCATAGCGATCTTTTATTGTAATTACTAGTGTCTCGAGAAAATGGTTGTTGTAACTGTTGCAAACACCACCCCCTAAATGTCTTTCTTTTATTGAAAAAATACTACACATTTAAAAAAAAATTGTTTAGAGGTTCTGCTAGGCCGTTTTAGGTCTAAAAATGAATTTGCTTAGTTTTGAGTTTAACAAAATATAAATGTAGGGTTGGAAAATTCTTTCTTTGTATTCCAAAAAAGGATTTTTTTTTTAAGTAACAAGCCCTAAACTTTATGACACAAGAGAACAATTTTGGAGATATTATCGGGCCGAGAATACAAAAAATTGTAATTTCATTTCAATTAATGCTTTGAAATGGTCCCCAAACATTTTATTTCTTGAAATTAGTCGCACATGATGTTTTCTACAATATCAAGAGAATATTCGCCACAAAGAATACATTAAAAATCTTTATACCCTGTGAAAAAAACTTGAATTTCTAAATATACCAAAAGTATACATTTTTTATATTTGAAAGATTCCTATAGTACTTTAAAATGTATTTTTATCCATCCACTGAGAGAATAAGTTTTCTTTAAACAAAAGCATCGTCCTCTTGCCTGTTTTGTTTTGAACCACTTGAATCTCTGTTTTACACAAACAGAATTTCTTGGCTGCAAGGTGATTTCGCAAAAGGATAATGTTTGCTAAAAAAGATTCTTTTTGAGATAAACGAAATTCCTTTTAACCTTAAATTTAAAAGGAAATTCCACTTCTGTCAAGAAGCATCCCTCTGACAGCATAAAGGATTATTTTTAGCAGTTAAAAGTTTAGTGAAATCCATAAGCAAATCGATAAGTAAAATTTACAAAAACGCAGAATTGCACAAAAAATTGACCTTACTTAACTAGCTCACATCATTTTCAGGTAAATGATGAGTAAAAATTCATTTTAAAGTACTATAAGAATCTATGATGTATACAAAATCTGCATTTATTACGTATTTCAAAATTCAATATTATTTGAGTTCTCCCGGTATTAAAAATTTTCGTATTTTAGGCCCATAATATCTCTAAATTTTTTCTTTGTTTTACAAAATTTAGGGCTTATTACTCACTAAATAATAAATATATTTCACGAAAAAAATAATTATGTAGCCTTAAATTGATATTTTTAAAAATTGTAAACTGAAAAAATTAATTATAAGTATTTTTTTCACCAAAAGGAAGAAATGTAAAGGGTAGCGTTTGCCAAATTCAATACTACACATTTTTTGGGGCACCCTAGTAATGACTAAAGAAAATATTTGTCAACAATATTACATGTATCTATTTTCCCCCCCCCCCCCCCCTACCGACCTCCCCGAAAAAGCTTTTACGTAATTTATAGATGGCCGCTTAACGAACTCGTTCTTCCTTTTTTCGGCTTCAGAAAACGTGTAAATTCATTGAAAAACTGAGGTATGAAGTTTCGGGTGAATCTAATATTTTGTCTTTCATAAATTATTATAATGAAACAAATTTCAGTTTTGAACTTCTGGTTATTACAGGGATTAGGAGTAATACAAAAAGATTTCCTCATTTGAAGTTCAAAACCCTGAACCATTTGGCTGAACCGACCAAAAACAAATGAGGGTTTTGCTATTATCTGTTCAAGTGAAATAAACTTTTATTGCATGGCGAAATACAATACCTATACTGAGTAGACAGTATCTGGTTTTCAAGTGTTCATATACTAAAATATTATACAAAATAACTGGTTAGTATTTTCCGCATACCCATAAAGAAAAAACTGCCACAGTTTTCGAAAAAGCAGGCTACGTGAAATATTGTACTGTAGGATATTGAATATTAATAATAATTTAAGGCAGGATTCTACTTTGGAATGCGCGAAACAAATGCTATTTTTACAAATTTTTTTTTAAAACATTAAGAAATATATTGATATAGGGTTTGTTATGCTTAATAAATATACTTTTAAAATATATTCAAACAATGTTTTTAGTTCATTTTATGCTCTCTATATACATTTAAATGGCACTTTCTCGAAACCACGTTTTTTACCGCTTGTTAAAAAAATCTCCGAAACTACCGAATCGATTGGTCTTAAATTTGTACCACATATTCTATACATATACATCAACCGGTGGTAGCAGATTTATATGAAAATTTTTATTTGTACTATTATATTTTTGCAAAAAATATTTCAGACCAATCCATTCGGTAGTTTCGGAGATTTTTTTAACAAGCGGTAAAAAATGTGGTTTCGAGAAAGTGCCATTTAAATGTATATAGATCGCATAATATAAACTAAAGAAACTTTTTAAATGTATTTTAAGAGTATATATTTATTAAGCATAATAAACCCTACATCAACATCTTTCATGTTTAAAAAAAAATTTAGAAAAATAGCAGTTTTTTCGCGCGTTTCAAAGTA
>CAKNWT010045773.1:0-10549 GCA_932066315.1 Andricus coriarius | reverse complement strand
ATAGGTACCCGCGTACTGCCCCGTTGCCCCTACGCTGCTGGTGTTTCACGCATCGTTGAGCAGTTACTGAGCACCGTCTCCCTTGCTCCGCACACCACCACATTCCGAGGCCACGCGAGGCCAGCAGTTCTAGGAATAGTGTAGTCACGCGACGGAACCCCTCTCTCTTTTCGTTGTTGCGTTTAATAAGCGGATGGAGGGGGGTTAGGGTAACGTACAATTTTATATTGCGAATTGAGGATTGGAAGAAAAGGATCGGTTCAGGAACCGGGGAACTTTATGTGGAAAAATAATAACAAAAATAATTAAAAAGAACGTTGCGCGTCACGGCACCCTAAAGGTCCCCTCGGAGGCAACCTGAAGGTCCCCGATGACGGATAGTGTATATGAGGTAAGTGCGGGGAGGATAGCACCTGCACCATCAATCGGCATCCTAGAGGTCCCCTCGGAGGCAACCTATAGGTCCCCGACGAAGTGTGAGGTGTACGTTGTAGGTGTATGGGTGTGGACGCATGCACCCTTAATCGGCACCCCCAGATGTCCCCTCGAAGACGACCTACAGGTCCCCGACAAAGTGTGATGTGTACGGGTAGAGGTGTGTGTGATGACTCATGCACTCTTAATCGGCACCCTGCAGGTCCCCTCGAAAGCAGCCTACAGGTCCCCGACGAAGGGTGATGTGTACGGGCAGGGGTGTATGTGCGCACACATGCACTCTTAATCGGTACCCTAGAGGTCCCCGACGAAGTGTGATGTGTGTTGGTAGGTGTATGTATGCCAGCACCTCTATCGGCACCCTGGAGGTCCCCTCGAAGGCAACCAGTAGGTCCCCGATAAAATGTGATGGGCACGGTGTAGGTGTATGGACGCGTGCACCTCCATCGGCACCCTAGAGGTCCCCTCGGAGGCAACCTGTAGGTCCCCGACAAGGTGTGATGCGGACGGTGTAGATGTATTGGTTAGGGCATATGCACCGTTAATCGGCACCCTACAGGTCCTCTTGAAGACAACCTGCAGGTCCCCGACGAACTGTGATGTGCACGTGTAGGTGCAGGATGTGTTGACACATGCAGCCTTGCTCGGCGCCCTAGAGGTCCCCTGGAAGGCAGCCTATCGGTCCCCGATGAAGCCTGCTGTGTTGTTTGTAGGTGCGTGTATGCTGAAAATAATGACAATTAGCGAAGAAACATTCTTTCGTATTTAAAATAGCAGTATGTAAAGATTTCTTTCTTTCGTATGTATTTATTTAACTTATTTTAGTGCTTAAAGGCTAAAGGCAAAGCAGGATGAGGGAGGGGTTAGAGGGTAGGGTGAGAAAAATAAAAATAAACACTTTATTTATTTGCAATGAATGCGGTGGATCAGGTCTGGAGGCGTGAAGCGACGAAGCCAAGTTGATGCGTACCGTGTGTTGTCCAGGAACACGGTGCTGCGTATTTAATTCTATAGGGGTTTGTTGTCCTTTGGGTGTTGGGCCGTAGAGGCGTTGAGAATCAAATATTGGGCTGTGGAGAGCTGGAGTGCAGACGTTGGTACCAGCGTGCTCCGGTGCTTCGCTGCTGCGTTGCGGAGAGGCGATGCCGACCTTGCTCGTCGTATGCGTCGGTGCGAGCGAGCCGGTCGTGTCGCGGGCCGCGGTAGTGGGAAATGCCGTGGAGAGGGAAATTTTCGCCCGACTGTGCCACCACGGGCCTGGTGGTGGGGCCGTTTCCTGATTCGCCGAATTCATGGCACGAGCGTGATTGCGACTTGGAGACTTTGCCTTCGCCACGTTTTTCCCGTACCTGATCCACCGTCTTCTTTATTGTCTAAAATAAAAGTACTACATGGTTGTTCCTTATGCCTAATGTATGATTTCAGATACGTTCGTTGCCGATCGGGGAGGGCATGGAAAGGAAAATATAACGTTTGATAAAATTGCCGCATGCTTGCGGGCGACAATAGCATATGCCGAGGGTGCTTATTTTAAAAGATAAGTGTGCTAAGTTTTTAATGTAATAACGGGCGCAGTCCCATATAAGTCTAAATAAATAAATAATATAAAATATTATTTTGTGATAATAAAAATTAGTTTGAATCTCATTAAGGAAAACAAAGTTCATACCTAGAGTTATATAATTATAAAATGGATTTATATTCCACCTGCATGAGTCTATCCCGACAACATGGGTCTTCTTCAGATAAATTGAAATCCATGTTCAGAATTTAAAAAAACAATTAATTAAATTCAACCGTTAGGAAGATACGATATGTAGTTAGCGAAAATTTTATAAACTCGTATGAAGTAGATCATTCTGCAATTAATTTATAGTTATGTACAGTTTCATATTTGACTCGTGTTTCTACTCTGTTCATGCGTTGTCTACAGTAAATCATTCAGGCTCGGCTACATAATCCTTCTCGCGTAACAAGTTGACCGTTATCGCCAACTCTGAAACCATAAGTCCAATTTATGTAGGATAAGGTTCCTTAATATATGCTGACTACACGAACTCTGTGAGTGTATGCGTTAGAAACTTTCGGTAGGTATAGGTGCCAGTAGGTAAGTTGCACATATGCCAATACATGAATAGCGTATGTATATCCCTAATGGAGTATCGAGTTATCCCAGTCTCGTACACGCGAGATACTATGTGCTCCCGAATAGCTACCGAAGCTTCTAATTCCTCCTCTTTCTCCTCTTCCTGTGAACTCTCGGAACATTCCGAAAATTCATGGACTATTCACTGACTTTCCTCCAGCGTGGTAAATATTCACGATTCGGTTTCTAGTGCACAGAAATTTTCCACCGTTTTGTTATTGGAAAATTCGATATAAAGATATATCTTTACATTAAATTCAAAATGCATTTATAAAAAAAAAGGAACCGATCAGGCGAAGTCCATGAATCCACTAACATATTGCAGTGAAAAACCGCTCTTGGATAATGCATCGAAATTTAATTACCATAACATATTTTGGATATTAAAAAATGATCAGCATGCTTTCATATATTGAGAACAAAGGATAAAGTTCTGCAACGTTTGGTTCTAGACATCAACTACTAGTCAATGTCTAGAAAAAGTAGTCATCATCTTGGTACAATCTGGTCACAATTTCTACTGAGGATGCCTAAATTTCCTATTCTGTGCAAATTAGCCAAAGGTCGAGCATTTTGGAAAACGTCTTTTAAAGAACCCGCATTAGGACGAAGTAGTACCCATTCCCAACAGGAGGTATCAGCCACCCATCAACGACATCTGTCGTCGACAGGCCAGCAGTTTCGAGGAAGTGGGGCTGTGATATAAAATCCGAATCTTCTCTTTCTTCAGCGGCAAGAAGTAAGTAGAATTTCGTGAAAAAGGTTTAAATGTGATGGTTCTTGCCATCTCTCTGGTACCATATCTTTTTCTCCTTCTTCCTCTTTCTTTTTTTATATGCCATTCTCTCTTTCCATCTTCCTCTCAACAATGTGTCGTATGCTACAGTGTTCGGTATGTAAACAGCAAATACTGGTGCGTAAATATTAACAATTTATCTGACGTATTTATGTAAGAATTTTTGAAGTAACATCTGTGGATGCCAAGTTTATTTTAACTGGTTGTAGGTGAATTTTTTGAAATTTAAAACCCTCAAACGGTACACTGGTGTGGATTCGAACCGAAAATTTTTTCATTTTGTTCGCATTTACGCAGGCACAGCTGCAGCGGCTTATCCCCACTATATTAAATATATATGTTCAATATGCGTAATATATGCTAGATGTTTATTATATGTTAAATATATTAAATATTTAATATTAACATTGCGAAAAAACTAATTCGCACCCGTGTACCTTTTAAGTATGCTGGATTGGAGTGTACCGTTTGAGGGTTAATCTTTGGAAATTGTGCATCACAAAAGACTTAGAACTAGAACTGTATTCAAATCGCATGTAGACATGATAAAACCGAGGCAAGACAAATAAGTTTATTTTAAGAAACTATGTAATAATCGATGACAGTTGAAATTATGAAAAAAAATTAATATAGCATCTGGTTAAAACTGAGAAAAACATCTTGCTTTTTCGAATTTTGTTGTTACCGATTATTACATAATCTGTGCAAATTATGTTTCTTACCTCCTGCTGCTACCGATTATTACGTATTCTCTGCAAATAATTTTTCTTATCTAGACAAGTTTCAGAGGCATCCGTTAACAAATACAGAAAATAGCCTATTTGCTCATCCCTCATGGATTGGACATTATCAAAGTTTCAAAAATAGAAAGTTATGTGGATTTTGATTTTTCACAAAAAGAATCTTTTTGTATCAAATATTATCCTTTTGCGACAAACTTCAATTCACGTAGTTGCAAAACACAGAAAAGAGGACGATGCTTTGGTTTCAAATGAACTTTTTCCTTGTCTGATAGGTTTTCTTTAATTTGAGTAAATATGTTTTGACTCAAAAAAATTAGTAAAATAAATTTAAAAAATAATTTCCTTGTATTAAATATTTGCTTAGGTTAAAGGAAAATTGTTACTGGAACAAACAAAATTTCTTTCCTTTGGCACTTTTGTTTGACTGAGGGACAAATACGAGGGGTTCACAACTCCATCGATGGAGTGTACACTAGGGTGGTCCAAAATTATTTTATTTTACTTTTTATGCATATCGCCCCGAAATTTATTCGAATCCACACAAAAATAAATCCAGTAAAAAAAATGATATTTATAGGTCGCTCAAGCCCCATGAAGTTTAACATGTATTTCCCAGAAAAAAAATTCCTTTTTTGTAAACTGTATTCAGAAAACTCTAGATTAGCTGAATCGAGTTGAGTTTGGCCCATTTCTCTTTACAATTAGCCCTATAATATGAATAAAATATTACTTTTCAAATATCACCCCCATAAGTCTGTTTTATAGGGTCCCAAAACCACCCCATAAGTGAAAAAATAGGTTTTGCCAGTTTTTGGAGCTAATGATGATTTTTTTCCTTTTTTTAAAAGCAAATTGTTTCATATATAATTGCTTAAATAATTTATTATTGTTTGTAGCAATTTTCTCTTAGAATAGAGATAAAAAGTCGCCGTTATTCGAATTTTTTTAATTTTTTTCCAATTTTCAATTAGAGTGAAGTAATAGTTAATAATTTTAACAAACATAATTGTTTACAAAACAATTTTCCACTTTTGTCCAACTTCCAATTAGAGTGAGGGAAATAATTAATTTAAGTTAACAAAATTAATTTTTCAAACAATTTCTTGTTACTGTTAATAATATTCAATTTAAATAATGCTAGAAAGTTGCGGTTTTTTTCTGAAATTTTCAACAATTTGTCTACTTTTCAATTAGATTGAAGTAATAATTAATCTAAGTTAGCGAAAATAATTGCTTAAACAATGTATTACTATTATTAATAATATTCTCTTTGCTTAATGCTAGAAAATTGCGGTTTTTCTGAAATTTTTAACTATTTGTCTATGTTTCACTTGAAGTGACTGAATAATTAATTAAATTTAACAACAAATAATTGTTTAAACAAATTATTATTGTTTATAACTATCTTCATCTATATTAATGCCAGACAGTTGCGGTTTTTTCTGAAATTTTTAACTTTTTGTCTACTTTTCACTTAGTGTGGTAATAATTCATGCAAGTGAACCTCAAAAAGAATCATTTCTTAAATAGTATTGTAATGTTTTAAGTGAATTATTTTTCATCTTTTACTCACAAAAAAGAAAGAGATTGTTTAAAATATGATTCTCTCTAATTTTAATTTATTATTTGTTTCATAACTAAAAAGGCAAAGCAAACTTAAGCTTTTTAGAAAAACTGCAACTTTCTAGCATTTATCTAGGAGAAGATAGTTATAAAAAAAATATATTGTTCAAACGACTTTTTTTGTTATCTTGTTATCTTATTCTTGTTAACTCACTAAGTGAAAAGTGGACAAAAAGTTAGAAACTTCAGAAAAAACCATAAATGTCTAGCATTATTATAGGAGCAGATATTTATAAACAATAACAATTTGTAAGAATAATTAAAAAAAAAAATTTCACAATATATTGTATCCTCTACACAGAACTACGCCTTCAAAAGGACTCGGATCCGAGTCGAAACATGTCGACAATTTTTAAATAAAAACATCAAAAAATCGGAAAAGGCCTTCACTACATTAATATTTTAAGATACCGGAAAAAATTAGAACAACAATAATAATTTGTTTAAACAATTATTTTTGTCAAATTTCATTCATTATTTTGTCACTCTAATTGAAAAGTAGACAAATCGTGGAAAATTTCAGAAAAAAAGCGCAACTTTGTAGCATTATTCAAATCGAATATTACTAACAATAATAATAACTTGTTTAAACAATTAATTTTGTTAACTTTATAAAATTATTTACCTCACTCTAATTGGGAATTGGACAAAGGGTGGCATTTTTTTAAGTAACTGCAATTTTCTAGCATCATTCTAAAAGAAATATTATTAAAATTGATAATAAATTGTTTAAACAATTATGTTTGTTTACATTCGTTAACTATTGCATCAGTCTAATTGAAAGTTGGACAAAAATTACAAATTTTTTGAAAAAACCGCGACTTTCTATCTTTGTTCTAAGAGAAAATTGTTAAAAACAATAATACATTGTTTAAAAATGTATATGAATATCTAATTAGCAGTATAAAGTAGTATTTTATGTATTAGAAACAACTTGCATTTTTAAAAAACGCAATAAATCATAATTAGCTCCAAAAACTCGAAAACCCACTTTTTCACTTATGGGGTTTTTTTTGGACCCTATAAAACAGACTTATGGGGTGATATTTAAAAAGTAATATTTTATACGTATTTTATGGCTAATTGTGAAGAGAAGTGGACCAAATTCTGATGGGAAATACGTGTTTAAACTTCATGGGTCTTAAGTGACCTCTAAATGTCCTTTTTTTTGTTTGTATTCGAACAAATTTCCGGGCGATATGCATACAAGTTCGAAAAACAATTTCCAATGCATTTTTGGACCACCCTAGTGTACACTGACTTCAAGTGATTTCAGTGACTTCATGTGAATACAAGTGACTTAATGCTGGTGACTTTAGCGAAGGTTTACACCTGACTTTACGAGTTGTTAAACCCTCAGACAAATATATATTTTTCTTTGATTCAAATAAATGTTCAGTGAATAAAGAAAACTTTTTTCTGAGAGTGAGTTTGACAAATAAGAGACACGCCCATTGTGTGTCTATTGTCTATCTATATGAGAAAAATTACCCGAAAAATGTTCTCAATAGCAACTTTATATTTGAGAGTGGAAACCAAAGTACGCCTTCGGTGATTCTGCGTTTGAACTTAAACTTGTTGCCCGTGAGATATAGCAATAAATGCCTTGCGGTCAACGAAGTCGGTTGTTACGCGCATGCACGTGCGGTCGACCACCGATCGTGCCTCATAACAGAAAAACGCACAACCCGACCTTTTTTCCAGTTTACACGTCTCTCTGTTACGAAGTTCTGGACGTAACGTTAATAATTTTTTGCCTCAGGGGTTGGCTGTAATAAAATCGATTTATCGGTCGACTGCTCGTTTCGCGCGTAATATCGAGGAACTTTCATTGAAATCTGCATTGGCGTAGAATAGAGATGCCTCAATGCACAAAGCATCGCGCGAGATAGATAGGACTTTTCAAAAACTAGGAAGGATACTTAGTTTTATATTACTGGCGATAAAGGTCATAATCTTTGTGTACTAAGTATTTTAAATGAGGTCAATGTGGTCGAGAAATGCGCACACTATAGCTTGAATCTTTTCATGTAAAAATGTTGTCTTCACACTTTCAAAAATCATCATATTAAATATCATAATGCAGAAACTCTTAACGCAGAAATATGTAATTTCGAAGATTCAGACACTGGTTTGATCAATTTCAAATCTACATCAGATAAGCTACTAAATTTCACAATTTGTGCTTTGATCGTCTGAATATTAAGTATACTTCTATATATCCAAAGGTGCGAATGGAAATTATTCATAGCTGAAAACTGATGCTCGTTTTCTTGCGTTGATATTTCTAGGTCGCAGATTCTAGAATATCACTATTGTTATATTTATTAACTGTTATGGAAATATTGACGAAGTACCTGGTATTGATTTCTTTTTACAAAGATACATGTGAGAGATAACAAGCAGGTGTTCAAATCATACGTTATTGAACTTCGAAGATTGTAAGTCTAAAGTAATAGTTTACAAAAGCTAAAGGCAGTATCGAGATAAACAGAGAACCGTTTCATCATATCACTATTCATTTGAAATGTAAGAATTGATTCGAACAAAATTCTTCCACAATTAAGAAAATACAAAATAAAATATAATAGTTATTTGCATCACAATTAATAGGCGCGTAAATATCGACTTCTTGACCAGTGTGTCACCAACACGAGTGAAGAAATCGCATAATGCGTACATTATATTTTCTGTACTACCTCCTGACCAACACTCAAATATTACGTCATTTTTGAGGCACTAGTATTTAAAAAATGTCATAATATTCGATTTTTTAAACGAGATAGAACAGAAAAGTTTTTTAAATTATAACTGCAGTGAAAAAAAATCACTCTCAAAATATTTCTTAAATAGACTTTATCGAAACTTGCTGCATTTCTGGGGAAGAGATTCGTAAATCTTCACACGTGGACCTTCCGCTTGTTGAGGTAATTTTGCCTTTTTAATGTCAATTGTCCTTTTCGTCCAGGCCCCCTTTGTTGGAAAACTAAATGTAATTTAGAGCCGTTCTTCCGCACTTACCCGACTCCTCGTCACGTCAGGGCCAAAACCACTCCCGACACCCAGCGGACGAACGTATTTACCCGTTATTAATTGCACCGTATTAATATAAACGCTGAGCTTAAGGAGAATTAATGTACTCCGCCATGCTTCGTAACAGTGTACGTCTACTCAACTGCACGGGAGTCTTGACTCCCGTGAAATCCGTTCCTACCGTCAAAAAACCTTTAGAAATCCTTCAGCTGGAATTATTGTAAATCCTCTTGCACGGAGAATCATAATGCATTCAGTAATCGGGAATTATTTTGTCAGGTTATAATATGTACGAATTAATGATAATAATTTAAAGTTATTAATCGTTGATCATTTTTTTTCAAAACTAAACGGCGCCTGAAAGTTTCTGCATACGTTTATAGCTATCACGGGCACATTGAAGTCTTACACTTGAGGATTCTCATCATTACCAACATATCCCAAACGATAAAAATAAAGAATGTATAGCTGAATAAATTGAACAATTTCATTCCACGGAAAGTGACCAAAAATGTCTAAAATTTACGATTTTTTTTTTAAAGATTCATAAGATCCGGAAAAATGATGGTAAAATGCATTTATCTGCTGTCTAGAGCATCTCATTCATCCATTTATAATATATAACAAACGCTGTGAGAATTATTAAACGTATCCTCAAAAATAAGCGTGAAAAATTTCAAAATCATCAGAAAGTAAGCCACACAATTTGGACATTAAACACAATTTTGTATCGCAAATATTTAACCCTATATGCATCATGAAACTTCATGTAAGGGACTAGTTTAATAATTAGCTTCTTCTTGAATATTCTCAGGTGAAAATTAAAGGGTGAGGTTCACTATCGAAGCATGGCCCACTATTGTGGAAATCTATAGAAAATTTTATGCCAGAAAGTTGTTAGAAGATTTGAAAAATAGGTAAATAAAATCGCAACTCAGTAAAAAGTGACGATTTTTAAATTCTACTGTCTTGTTTTAAAGCTTCATTTTTTTTTAAATTCTCTGGATTTGATGAGTCTTCAACAAAAAAAAAAATTATAAGTTTGTGACTGGTCTAATACTGGCCTAACGGCCAGTATTACTGGAATTATTAAATATTCATCTTATCTAATAAATTCTTTATTTTTACCATTTGAGATATGAGTAAGTTGCAAGATGATCTGGGATATGAATTTTTCCAAAATTGTGCAATTTCGAGTTTAATCAGCTTTGTTAAAGAAACAATTATTAAAAAGCTTGAAACTGGTAACCTTTTTAAGCATCAATTTTGAGTTAAATAAGCTAAACATTTAATAAATAGAAATCGTTCGACAATTAAACAATAATTTTTTGGTTTTATTTCAAAATATTCCAACTTCGTACAATTTCAAATTGATACCCTTTATAGTCAGTTTTAAAAAGCACTCCAAATTTAAAAAAATTACCATTCGTAGCCTTTACAGATAGGGGCTCGCCCATAAACTACGTAGCCACTAGAAGAGAGGGGGGGAGTAGTAGAAAATACTACGCTAAACTACGATGGGGGGGGGGGGCTTTTAACCCTAGCTACGTAGCTTAAAGTACAGATTTCACTACGGCGTTGCTAGTGTAACGAACTAATAATAAAAATTAAGTATCAAATATTCAATTCAAAAAAAAAATTTAGTTTTTATAAAATAGTTTATAAAAATATTTATTTAAACGATAAAATAAATTATTTAGTGTGTTCACAATTGGCACTTGGTTTTTATCATTAAATTATATGGATTTGTGTTGAACGTAAAGTAAATATATA
>CAKNWT010045691.1:0-17684 GCA_932066315.1 Andricus coriarius | reverse complement strand
TTAATGAACATTATTCTAAAATCCAGTGACCCGAAAACCTGCAAAATGTGGTAGGGTTACATTTTTTATGAACAAAAGGGTGATTTTGAATATTTTTGGGGTTTTTTTGAGGTTAGAAGAAAATCCGGACCTGATGGAGCCAAACGGCCACCGGATTCGGATTCAGCGACCTCAAAAACATAAGACCAACATAGTCTGGTGTTTTAGAAAAACAACTTCACAAAATCTTGTTTTATCATAAATGTAAGTTGCAAAATATGTGGAACCATTCAATGATTCTACTCGCATTGACCACAAATATCTGTATGTATTAATTCCAAAACTTGCGAACTTCGCGATGCTTCCTTCGGGAAAGGTGACTGTGTTTTCTTACCTTGAATACAAATTTCACAGGTTGGCAAATTTTCTTTGCCTTTAATATTTATTCCGTGAACCTTTTGGTGACGAATTATATATTTCAGATCTTTTTCATTGAGATAACCGAATTTTTCGTGCCAATCTTGAAAAGACGTTGCTTTTGATCCTGCTATGTGAGATTTTTCAATTTTTTCTTCTACAAAATATAAATCACCATCCCTTCTTGCTTTAAATATTTCCATTCCATCGTTTAGGTTAATTATGACAGCTTCCTTCTCCCGGAAAATTACTTCAAAGTTATGATCGGTTATTTTTGATACAGATAATAAATTTGACCGAAAATTAGGTACTAAACGCGTATTTTGTAAATTAACTACAGTTTCTTCATTTACCTGAAGTTTCACATTTCCGATCCCTTTGATATTTGTTGAGTTGTCATCTGCTAAATTGACAGCTTTGGCAATAGATTTTTGTATTTCTTCAAACTTTACATCATCGGAGCACATGTGAGATGTTGCACCAGAATCCAAGCACCAACGATTTTCTCCTTGATGAAAGATAGCTGTCATCGCAACCTCAGCTTGCTTGGCGATTCGCCTTTATGATTATCCCACCTTTTTGATCTGCACTCCCGTGCCCGATGTCCAACTTTTTTGCATTTGTGACATTTAAAATTAAAAGATTCTTCCTTTTCGTTATATCTGGAAGATGGTTTATTTCCGTTGAATTTATTTTCTTTCCTTTTTGCGAATTTTGATACCAACATGGCTTCCGACGAATTTTCTTCATGGTTGTTTCTTCAAGCGTCATATTCCTCCTGCATCTTGATTTTTAATGCTTCTGAGTGGGTAATATTTCACGTGACTCAATTGAGACTCTAAAAGATTCATAAGTATCTGGTATACTGTACAGTAATAATACAGAAATCAACTCCTCATCTATTTTTACATTCATATCTTCTAGCTTGTTTACAGTGTCCACAAAATTAGCAAGGTGATCATGCATATCGTTTGAGGTACTCATTTTATGATGAATTACTTTCTCTAAAAGCATTGCCTTACGTGCTGGTCCTTGAGGTTCTGCATCACTTGATGTGCTTCAATTCAGCTGGGATCATCATAAGAATAATATCTGACATTGTCATTGAATCAGCGACATCCCAGGCAGTTGCTTCTGCTTCAATTACAGGTCGAACATTCTTCCCATCAACATAGCCCCAGACGTCAATTCGGATCATAAATGTCACTAAACTGAAGATTTTACTTTTCGTAATTCTTTCCACTTATCTCGCTAAAAACTTGCGCACTAAAAGTCTTCTAGGCCCATAACCTATTGGATAATTCACTTTATAAATGAGAAGGATTCATTTAAGTATTTAAATAAAGTTGATTTTATTATAAACTTGTGTCACGTTGCTCGGTTTTCAAAAGACAGAAGAAAACATTCAAAGCGATAAACGAGAAAAAGTCTTCTGAAGTCTGAAGTTTGTTACAATGTTGAATTTAAATAAATACAAAAGTGAAGAGGAGGCAGGTTATGGATCCCCGGTGTACTCAGTCCCGCGATCAGAACTAAGGGGCGTGGACGTATTCGAATTCAGTCCAAAATTCAGTCCGGCGCTCCCTCCTCCGTTCCTTCTTTCCCCCACCACTGGCGGTCCCTTCGTACCACCGTATGAGGCTAACATCCATGAGGGAAATATGTAGCTCATTTGAGTATTTATTTAGCTTTATTGAGATAATATTTGGTTAAATAACATTTCATTATTATTATAATTATTTATGGACTCATTCGACAAAAGCTCTCCCTCTACCTGCTCAATTAATTAGATTTGTTTATGTATATTCTAGTATTATATTATCCACAATACATATTTCCCAACAATTTTTAAACTGTCAAGTGTTTCAATATTAAACTTCTCAATATTAAGTAACATACAAAATATAAAAAATATAAAATTCCATTATTAACAAAAATGTTGAAATATTAAAATTTAATCATTTTTGAAACAATGAATTGTATTTAATAATTTCGAATGGAAAGTGTTTGAAACTAAATAATTAAAAATTTTAAATCAAAAGGTCTCAATATTTAAAAAATGCAGAATAAAATTTGAAAAATTGGACAATTTCATTAGAAAGGAGTTGAAATTGCATCATTTTTAATTCAAAGCATTCAAAATAATTAAAAACTGAAAAATTTGGAATTAAAATAATTTCAATTCCAAGCGAATAAAATTTGACAATTCGAAATTGAAAAGTAAATTGAATATTTCAAAGACAAAATTCTAAAAGTTTAGAATTTCAAATTGTTATTATCTACATACATAATGATGATTTAACATTAAAATTTATTAGACAAATTTATCTAATAAGGAAAGGACGCGAGATTTACATCGCCGATTCGACTAGGGCTTTGCAGGATGAAAGTACAACCAAATCCATCAGGGGCGTATTTTTTCTTTCGATCTGATGAGCCTTAGTTTCCGAGATATCGAGGTTTAATATTTTCGCTCGAGCGCTCGGTTCGCCACTGAGCGGGACCCCAGAGTCTAGCTTCTAGACTCTAGCAACGAGTAGAAATCGACTGTGTGCCCTGAAAGACCTACCTTGCGGACAACGTTAGTGTTTTGGTAAATTTGAAAAACTCATTTTAGCGTGTTTTTTTTATTATTTTTTGTATATTTATGTGCACTAAGCACAGAAATTGTATTATTAGATTCATATTTTGTATAATAAAAATTTGTAAATGAAAAAAACTTGGTTCTCTTAGTAAATTTGCTTACCTGAACCTCCCTGAAATTCGTCAATTTTCAGTCATTAAAATAATTAACTTTTTTCAGCCGCGACTATGAATTTTAATAATGTAAATAACATTGAAAAAACATCATGGACTTTCAAGTTACACCTTGCCAATCACCTCAGTGATATTCACCTTGCCGATGAAGGGTTAAAAATAAAAATATTTACAAATTCATGCAAATGCTCTATTTGAACAAAGTTTGAGTGTACCGCTTGGAATAAATCACTTAAACTATCAAGAATTACGATAAAAAATTCTTCAATATTGTGTGAAATCTAAGATTGTGAATGGTAAGAATTTATGAGCTAAGGAGAATCGGTAAGGAGAATTTCAGCATGACTGAAGTTGATGCTCTAAATTTCACAGAACTTTTCATTAAATCATATTGACATTTTCTTAGTCGATTCTTCTTAGCTCAAAAATTCTTAAAGTTAAAAATCTTGGATTAACAAAATATTGAAGAATTTTTAGCGTACTCTTCGGCAGTTTTAGTCCAGCAATGTCCACCGATAGTTCCCTGTTAAAAAATAAGGACCATCCTACTGCCAGTCACCAGTGTCGACATTAAACTTCTTGAATTCATACTACTGAAAATCCAAAACATCCAAAAAGAAAGAAAGGATTAACAAAAGAAAAAGATAAAGAGACTCAATTACCATCGGCTGCGAGCATTATTTGAAAGGCGCAGCCTGGATCCGAAGGATCTTCAGATTCGCATGTGACATTGCCGAACTGATCAACGGCCAGGTAACGGTCAAGGTGTGAGCGTAGAAAAACCTGGTGCTCACTACCTTCTAAAGTCCAGAGCTGTTTCTTTTTCAGACTGGCGCCATTTGCATTGATCTTGAAGCCGAAAGTTTCGGCCGTGAGGTATTTGAATTTTCCATTAATAAGCCCGACCTAGAACCAAAATCATAAATTAATATTAAACAGCAAATATAAAATAAAATCAATTACCTAAATCAAATCAAACCTGATACGTTTCTTTCTTCGTTAGTGCAATTTTAAATCTTAATTCAGAGTGTCAACTCAAACTCTGAAAAAAAAGTCATGACAATTCCACTTTTTTCACAGGTTTTCTTTTATTCATCTGTCAATAGTTAAACTGCCATCACTTTTGATAAATTTTTAAATAAAATATTTAATTATTATTAATTATAAAATATGAATTTGAATCGAATGAAAAAATTCTAGTCAAGTACATAATATTTAATTATTTCGTCGAGTCGGATTTGGGTTTTCTTGAAAACCCGAAAGTTCAAAGTTTTCGGGTGTTTGAAATCCGATCACTATCCGATCACTATCATGAAAATGACGTGCTTTCGTACTTATGATCTGTGTGTAATGTGGCGCATTTCGAACGATGCGAATAAAGAACGTATGAAATGAGGAATGCTTACGAAAAGGCCTCTTTTCGTAAGCATTCCACATTTTCACAACAAGTGAAAGGAAGATAGTCAGATAAAGACGGAAATAGGTCGATGTTTTCAGCGACAACTGAAGCGCACTCGTATCGCGACTTAGCGTGCAGAAATATATATGCTATAAAAACTAATCAGTACTTAAAATATTAAATTTTGTCTTTTCAAACTGATAACATGTTTTTATGAGTAAACTATAAACTTTTATTAGTAATTTGTATTAAAATAGCAATTTTTCATTTATACAATTTAAATTTCCCGCAACTTTGACTTGAGCAACTATAGCGCACCTAGCGGCGGAGAGGCTACCGGCTTTTATAACCTTACTTCTGAATGCTGTCACGCGTTGGTTCGGTTATCTTCAATATTTACATCAATGTTATATTATTGAAAATTGAAAAAATGTCAGATTCGGAGGGAAGTGAAGTCTTTCAGTGCACGTCTCCTGAACTTCGTAAAGCGGCAGAACTGGCGACATTATATTTGCTGCCTGCAAAATCAAAAAAATTGTATGAACTTGCGCCGAATCTTATAATTTTAACTTATTATTTGGTTTTTTTTTCCAGCCGGGGGGCTTCGCCCCCCAAACCCCCCAGCTTCGATCAGGCAGCATTTTTTTCACGCTTTTCATGATCTTGTTGTAAAAAGTATCGTGCATTTCTCGTGGTAGGCTCTTTTCTTGACTCGTGCAGTGTTTTTAGGACGAGTCATAGGTGAGGGCACCGAAGGTGCTACGACTCGTCCTAAAAACACTGCACTTGTCACGAAAAGGCAATCGCCTACCACTTGTAATGCAATATACTATTTTTATTGCAATAATAATTTATAACCCTACCCGTCGACTATTGGTAATATTTTATATAAAAAATTACCCATTACTTATGTACTTATGGCCTGATGTAATTGAAGGGTCAGTTACAGGGTTCCACCAAGCTAACGCTCCTTTGAAAATCATAAGGTCGTAAGCCAAATGCAAAAAGATGTCGTATCCCACTTCGAAAAAAATAATGTACGATGTAAGCCACATAACTCCATCAATTGGCAGTGTAAACAGAGCCTGAAAGTTAATATCTTTATATATTTTTGCAGTAAAATTAAAATCGTGGTCCATGAATTACGGGAACTGTTGCATAAATGGAGTATATCGATGGATAGTATTCAGAATGGCTTCTGTTTCTTCCGTGTAACCCACGTGTAATTTGAGAAGTCATATAAATTAATTATTTAGGTATATTTAAAAGAATTTGCTTTGTTGAAAATTGAAAGAATAATAATTATTCAACTTTTTCATGAAAATTTGTACCTAGAAGGCTTTTTATTTTCTTGAAATATGTATTTTTGTAAAAAAAGTTAATAGCGCTCTTCTGAAGGCTTAACCCAACAACTTGTTTTTTGCCTTACCTGTAAAATTTTAATTGTATGGCTTACGACCTTAAACAACTAGTAGGGTGATATGTATAATAATACCAAATCGAAATTACAGGAACTTGATTTTTCATTTAAAGAAAACAAATTTAGGGAAAATCGAAAACATGAAACAGTTCGAGAATCCAAAGGCTTTCGAGCTTTTGGTAAAGCTCAAATCCGAACCGATTGAGTTTCGTGTTTTTTGCGCACCCTTATGTTCTAGCTTCGCAAATTAAAAAGATTATTACTACCAACGGCTTGTTTTCTTTTGAAAAAGGTTCTTATATTAATTACCAATTTTCTCAATGAAAAAGAAAAGTAACGAATTATGTGGTACAAAATTTATTTGCTTTAAGGGTGTTGGTTCAATCCGACTTTGAATGTTTTTTTATAGGTACGTCACTGACTCAATATATAATTTTTGTCAGGTATTTGAGAACGAAAGAAAGAAAACTTGTCAGATATTTAAGGTTTTGCGAGATCCTCGGATCAATAAAATTTAGTGAAATTAAGCTTTTTGCTGAGGCAATTATTATTTTAAATGAAATTATCAATTATTAGAAAGGGAGCAATCTGCAGATAGCAGAAGACAGCATTTGAACGGCGAGAACCGCTTGCAAATTTATTTTTTTACTCACAATTGTGATATCACAGAAGGAATCGCTGCAGCTGTCTTGTACTTGAAGACCCACGACTTGATAATGGTCAATATATATTTTGCGAAATACGTCGCAAAATGGAGAGAGGCGGGTACAAATATGAGGTGTCCTGTCTGTGTGAATACTGTAAGACTGTAGTTGTAAGCAGCAAAGCAAACACGCATTCCAATTATAATTTCAAACTGAATAAATTTACAAATTTACATACAATCATAAATTGGATTATCCATAAAATTAGTGCATTTGCAGATGCTGTCTGAATTTTTATTTCTCAATTCAAAACTGCCGCTGAGACTCGAAGCCTGGATTCGCGGTCGATAAGGAAGGGCGTCCCGATTTCGCGAGTGGCAATGTGTGTTTCAGACCAGTGATGCAATTCAAAATTGGAATTAAACAATTCTTGTAATTGAAAATTGCACAAGAATGTATATAAAATGTACAACTTCTGATTTTAGACAAGAAACAAATTTATAACACATACATTAACATTTTATTTTCTTTGACTTCCAAAGAATAACTTATATTTCACAAAACATTTAATTTCAGAAGCAATTTGTTGAAAAAGTAATTCAAAATAATTTTTTATAATGTTTTTAATATTATTTATGTATTCTCAAAAGATCCAATTTTGAATTTCGCGCCAACTACAGCCAACCAGTATGCGGTCCGACCGTAAGCGCAGTAGCAAAAGGCGCCCACGTTGGCATCACTAATTTCGTACTTCAGAGCATCGGAGATTCGCAGTATGAGTTTGACAGGTGGCTCAATGCTTATTTGCTTTGTTGCTTACAACTACAGTCTAACAGTCGTGGGTCTTCAACTACAAGACAGCTGCAGCGATTCCTTCTGTGATGTCAGAATTGTGAGTAAAAAAATAAATTTGCAAACGGTTCTCGCCGTTCAAATTCTGTCTTCTGCTATCTGCAGATTGCTCCCTTTCAAATAATTGATAATTTCATTTAAAATAATAATTGCCTCAGCAAAAGGCTTAATTTCACTAAATTTTATTGATCCGAGGATCTCGCAAAACCTTAAATATCTGACAAGTTTTCTTTATTTCGTTCTCAAATACCTGACAAAAATTATATATTGAGTCAGTGACGTTTCTATAAAAAAAATTCAAAGTCGGATTGAACCAACACCCTTAAATGAAATATCAAATATCTACTTACAAAATGTGAAGCAAATAATATAATGATTGAACACCGTGATCAGAAAAGTTTTTTCAAATAATTAAATCAAGAAAGCTGCAAAATGTTTCCTATTCTAATTTTTTTACAAATGCAACAACTTAAGGGCGTTGATACCAGGACTCAACCTCAAAATTGAATTGCCTCATTTTTCTCTATAGATACTAGAATTACATATTTTTCAGATAATTAGGGCCTAAAGATGTAATTCTAGTATTTATGGAGTAAAATGATGCAATTCAATTTTGAGATTAGGTCCTGGTTCCAACGCCCTAAGGTATTCCTTTAAAATTCGAAATCTTCTAAACTTGACGTCCAACTGCGTTAAACCAACATGACTTACATGGTAAGTTTCAGTTTACCGACCAGTGAATGTAGTGGGGGTACACTCTATTGACCTAGGGAAATAAAGTGCCATTATTTCCCTGAAAACAGGGTTATAAAGCATCCAGCAAACAAAACCGTCGACATATGGAAATGGAACGGTAACGCTGTGGGGAAAGTTGAAAGTGAATCAGATAGAGAAATAGTCTTTTGAGATCATGGCTTGTAGCTGGTGTTTAAACAAGGTATGGGCCTGTAGTTCTTTGAACTTGACAAATCTCCGGTCTTAGGGATCAATACCGTGCGTCCTTCCACTAGCCACTGCGGGATGGGTTGTTCTCCGTTTAAGAAAGTAGTAAATATACGTGCTAGATGTTGGTGCGTACAAGTGAAATTCTTCCAACAAAAGTTGTTGATTTTATCTGGCCCTGGCGTTGAAAAGATCTTAGTTCTAGCGATAACTTTCTTCACTTATTTAGCAGTAATTAGTGGACACTCTTCCTCTGGATCTTGCAACCTTTGGCTTTGGCAAAAGTTACGGAAGAGTGATATGTCTGAAGCGTCTTCATTTAGCTGATAAGTATCTCCATATACTTCCTCCCAGAAGATTTGAATCTCTTCTCGGCTAGGCGGATTTTTAACGGCATGTGACGTTTTATTGAACAGACGGGAAGGATGAGTAGAAAAGATGGAATTTTCCTGAATCCACTTTACCCGCCGTTGAAGGCGCTGTTTCGCAGTAGAAAGATATCTTATTTTTTGCGTCGAGTGCTGCTTGACGGTCAAAAGTTTACACTTGTTCAGTGTGTGATTAGCTTTCCTTGAGTTTCGAGCAAGTGCCCTAACTTTTGGAGTGAATTTTTCATTACATGTTATGTAGCTAATCACGCACTGAATATTTGATGCATGCCGTCTCGCCGTTTCAATTTTATACTGTAGCTGTGCAATAATAATAATAATAATAATGTAGAGAAGTTGTAGGCTCCGGAAGCTACGATCATGGTTCTTTAAAGCAACCAACCCCGACGCAACTGGAACGTTTATATCATCCACTTCTGCTCCTTCTGTCCTAGAAGGTAAGCAAGAGCGGGAAATTTACGCAAGAGAACATCGTTCAACACTGTTCCTTGAAGTCAGGCCTCTAGCCGCGGATGACCTTACGCGGCAGACGGGACAGTTGCAGATAAAAGTTTCACCTCTGGATACTTTTTTAGAGCTACCAATCTTTACGGAATGTTATGAGGAACAGTGTTGACGGACCAGACGAAGTGATCCCAGAAGAACAGCCTTTTGCATCCGGTTTGCGATGGAATGAGCCTGACGCTGGCAAGCCGGAATCTTGTTGAGTTGGCTAAGAAATGATGCTTTCATACCTCCAAGACAGCCGATTAGGAGAACTACAAGATGGACTTTGTAGCCTTGGTACAGCCTGCTCAGCTCGAAAAGAAGTGCTTGATATTTCGCCCGTTTTTTCTTCCTCCTTTGCCGTGATATTACCATCGGCTGGTGCCGAGAATTCAATCACGTAAATGATCTTCGTCTTCAGATCTTGGAGGACAATATCAGGCTTCATAGCACTGATACGCTGAGTAGTGGAGAATGAGAAATTCCAGTAGATCTTACACTGATCATTCTATTTGCAAGACGGGCAATAGATCAACACCATAGAAGTGCCTAAGATGGTAATATAACACTTTCAGAGCCGCATTGTGTTTCTCGATGTACCCGTAACGTGCATACTTTGAGCATCCACTGAGAACATGCCCAAGTGTTTCTGGCTCTTGCTTACACGTTCGGCAGTTAGTATCGCCTACAGGTATATTCATTATGCGATCGCGGTAAACTAACGTGACTATAACGCCGTCTTGACAGGCAAAAAGAAATACTTCAGTCTCCGATCTCAATCCAGCAAACTTGAGAAACATGTTGGACAGATCCATCGAGAGCTCTTCTCTACGTATGATGCCGCAGGATTGACCATGGAGGGGCTTGTCAACATGTTCTCTTAGTAGAGGCGTATGATCTGCTTCCTGCACACGACTTTTTAGCAGCCAGGGTGTTAGTTCTTCAATGAAGACACTCCAAGCTTAACAAGCCTGTACCCCCTTTATCTCGAGGTAGGTATTTTCGAGGTACGGAAGATCTAGGATGATGACTTCGATGGATTGTCATCATCTTGCGTGTGCTTTGGTCAAGTTGCTTCAACTCATCGACGTTCTATTGTACTGCGCCAAATGTGTAGAGCAGTATAGGAACGGCCAGCATATTGGTCGCCTGGATCTTATTCTTTCTAGATAATTCGGAAGTCCAAATTTTTCTGAGAATTTGGCGATATCTTTTTACAAGGGCCATTTTTAGCACACGCACATATTGGGTTTCCACTTGCGGTATTCCAAGATATGTATATGTTTCTCCATTACCAAGATGTTGAATGGTATTTCCGCCTATGGGTTGAATATCTCGATCGTCACTCGATGGTGTAGTTTCTAGTCGTCCTTGGTGTAGGTGGACCAAGGCACACTTGTCCAGCCCAAAGCTCATGCCAATCGCTTCAGTGTACCTATTCACCGCCTCCACAAGGATGTTAAGATCCTCTTTCGAGGAATCAAAGAGCTTAAGGTCGCCCATGTATAAAAGGTGATTGACCTTATATTCTCTTCTATTTAGCGGGCCACACAGGTATCCAGAGCTTTTGCCTCGGAGGACAATAGATAGAGGCAAGAGGGAGATGTAGAAAAGTATCGGACTTAGGGAGTCTCCTTGGTAGACCCCTCTCTTATAATAATAATAATAATTATTATTATTCTTGTTATACCAGTAGGCCATATCCCTTTCGGGGTAAGCTTGGCTCACTCGGTGAGGAAGGGAATTGTAGGAGGCGGTAATGGGGGCAGGTATAGATTTTTAGATTGATCCAGAATTTTATTGTTATTTATTTAAATAGCAGGTTTGTTCCGCAACACTGCTCCGAACCAGGTCGCTGATCAATCTCTCTAGCGATCACCCCCGGTGAAGAGTTTCACAAAGTCATCATGTAAAACTCTCCACTCGGGCCCATTAATATTCAAAGTCTTTTGTTCCAGGCGTCATTTACTGCACTAAAACTCTTTATCATGCATTTCTTATAAATTAATTGAGGTCACACTTGTCTGTCCCGGCATACCTCTTCAGCTTCCTTCACGTTGATGCCTTTCCTCATGCAAATAGCCCATGGGATATCCTATAGGGCGGAAATTGGGATATCAACTAGATATCCCGAGATATAAATGGGATATCCGTATGTAGGATATCCTAAAATTTTAATGTGGGATTTCCCAGAAATGTTCCGAACAGGATATATTTTTATAAATAAAAATTTGCTTGATAAATAATGTGCACTTGATCGTTTGCACTGCCAATAGGGCTTCTGTCGGCCCTGGACGGTTTTTAATTATACAAAATATGTTTCCATGAACTAAGAATGATAATCGGGTAACTTTTGTGAGACCCCTATTTTTGGACATTTTTAAATTTTAAGTAAACAACCTGAAAAAATAACAATGATCGTATTTATCAAACAACCTAAATTGTCTTAAATTTTTAATAGCTGTTAATATTAGCTCTTTATGGCCGCAATAAAAAAAAATATTCCATACATTTTTGTAAAAAAGAGAACTTGTTAATAAACGTATTAAGGTAATAGATAGTTGTAGTGATGCCCCCCTCTACCCCAATAAGGCAAATCGCTATACTTAAACTTTTCGACTTACACTCAGCTCCCGACATAAGATCGGTTTCGGACATGACTTGTCTTGGCCTTGATCCTAAATAGGTGGAATCCAAAGGTAAACAGGCAGGGCCGCATGAATAATTTCTGTTAGATTTGGACGCATGACGTAACCTGATGCAATTAACGCGCTCACAGTGCGGCCCTCGAGCTATTTTTCACGCTTGGCTGAGCACATCCCCTTTCAGCCCCGCGGCTCCTCTTATCACGAAACTGCGGAGGCCATCAGTTCTAGGAATAATGTAAGTCGGGGGGTTTCTGTTGAAAAGTGTATTTTGAACTGTCGCATTTCATAGTAAAGCTTTCTCTTTTCTAGTGCGCTTAGCTTAGGTCCCACGTAGGGCCATGTCTCTGTAAATCAGCTGGCCGATGCGACGGTCTAACCGACAAAGGCACTTTTGGCGTAATACAGGCCTAGAGAAGGCATTTTGGCATTTTCACTAATGCCTGTCATCTTTGCTACTCTTGACAGTTAGCACTGTCCATTCGTCAGTCGTGCTACAGCCTCCGCAAGGGTAACTTCGTTTAGCCGGTTGTCGCCTTATTTCAGCTTTCATTAATTATTTGTATTTTCTCTCGTGAATATAATAAATTATATCAGTTGCTATATCAATTGAGTTTACTTTGCTTAAGCTAAATTCAGTAGGTTATGGGCCCAGCACGCTTCCACTGCGCCATAGTATAATATTATAACAAACCGTACCGGTCAAGTGAAAATCAGTGATTAAATTCTGTTTAAAGTTCTTAAAGTCTGTGTTAAGTGCAAGTGAATACGATGTCTGACAAAGATATTGTAGACATCGCAAAGCTCGACGGCAAGAATTTCACTATATGGAAGTTCGGAATTGTGATTACGCTAAAATCCAAAGCGTTATTCGGTTTTGTGGAGGGCACAGAAGAAAAACCTGGTACGGGCAAACCAGCCGCGTTGAAGGAATGGGAAAAGCGATCAAACCAAGCATTGACGATAGAACGATTCGAGTGCATTTGCAAGAAATTAGATGACGCGGGTGATAAACCGTCGGACATGGGAATTCTAAATAAATTACTGAACAGTTTTCCCGCGAAGTTTTCTTATTTTCGCATTGCGTGGGAGTGCACTCCGGAAGCGGAAAGAAAAACTGAAAATTGAGTTTCTAGATTGATCCGAGAAGACAAGCGTTTATCTGAAGATGAAATGTCGACGGTCGCCCTTCACGTACAAAAAACTCCAATAAAAAGCCCACAGAAAAAGAAAAAGTCTAAAAAGGATATTGAAGAACTGAAAAAGCGAACGCGCTGTGTAATTTGCAAAGAAAAGGGCCACTGGGTGCGCGAGTGCCCGAATAAACATGTAGGCAGTGACTCTCCTAAAGTGAAAAGTGCGAACGCTATGATCTGTGACATTGTTAATATATATATAAGTGCGCAAGTGATAATCAAACGGAGTTGTGGCTTGCTGATACCGGTGCCGGTATGCATATGAGTTTTCGCAAAGACTATTTTTCTACTCTGCATCCAAATTCGATTGACTATAAAGTAAAAGTAACAGATGATCGAATCATCGCAGCTTCTGGCATTGGAACGATCATGATTCAAGAAACAATTCAGGGAATCATATACGAACGCGAGTTACTAGATGTACTGTATGTCCCTGAGTTTAAATCTAATTTGTTTTCTGTAGGATCTGTGACTAAAAAAGGCTACTCTTTCCATTCATTTGAGGACAGATGTGAAATTCGTGAAAACGATGGCAAGCTTGCCCTGCGAGAAATTCCACATGGAACACTTTTCCACATGTTGTTTAAAGTAAATGTGCGTTCCGTTAAGCACACGCGTGCACAGCTAGGAATAGACGGAGTCGTAGGCGAAAATTTTTCTGTGAGGGATGCATTTTGGGTACACAGTCCCGCAAACCTCACCCCAGCATCGGATTGGAGAACAATTACGGGCCAGGCGAGAGAATACACACAGCTGTTTGCGGGCCTGTAAATATAAGCTCGCCAAGCGGCACAAGGTATTTCTTACTCTTTAAAGATGAGAGTACATGATTCAGGAAGGTATATTTTATGACCAATAAATCAGAAGTCGTCAACAGATTCAAGGAGTTTGAAGCATTTGTGCGTACTCAGGTTGGCACGCAAATAAAAGTCCTGAGCTCGGACAACGGGACGGACTATACCTGCAGGGACCTCCAAAACTTCTTGAAAGAAAAAGGAATCATTCATGAATTGACGCGCAGAAAGTGCGCATTCGATGCTCCATGCCTAGAATGTCGATAAAAAAATATGGCCTGAAGCAGTTAACACCGCAAGGAGAATCGACTGCTCCATTTGAGAAGCGGTTTAAACTTAAAGATCTTCGGCGCGCAAGCCTACCTGAATGTGCCAAAAGAAAAGCGGCACAAGTTTGATCCGAAGAGCAAGCTGGTCAATTTTATCGGTTACGATGGTGAGTCGACAAAATATAGACTCTGGGATGATGCTTCAAAAAAATTTGTAATCAGCAGTGATGTAACCTTCAACGAGAGTGCCATTCCAAGCGTTGGATACGATGCAAAATCTCAGGAGGTCGAAATCGTATTCGATCCCGAAGAGAGAATGGAGCCGATCGAGCAGCAAGAACCGCAGGTGGAAGAGCAGATCGAGGTCCAACGAGAAGAAGAAGACATTCAGCGAGAAAATCAACAAAATGTTCCAGCATTTCAAGATGTTGAACCAGCAGCCGCCGATGAAAAAGATATGGCATCGCTATTGCATATTTAGTTCATACCGTGCCTATGACTTATCAAGAGGCTGTATCGAGTGGTAACGCTAAAAATTAGATAAATGCCATAGACGAGGAGGTGCAAGCTCTCACAGAAAATCACACCTGGTCTTTGTGTGATTGACCTGAAGGCAGACGAGCAATAGAATGCAGATGGATTTACATAACGAAGCTTCACGCAGCGGGGAATCTGAAAAGGTACAAAGCGAGACTAGTAGCCAAGGGGTTTCCACAGCGCAAGGGAATAATTTCTTTGAAACCTTTGCACCTGTTGTCCGCTACGAGTCAATAAGTATTCTTCTTGCAATAGCAGCAAAAGAAGATTATGAGATTATGAAGTTTGATGTCAAAGCGGAGTTTTTATATGGAGAACTTCAAGAAGAAATTGATCTAGAGCAGCCTCCAGGCAACACGGACGAGAATCAACCGAAAGCAGTCTTAAAGCTACACCGCAGTCTATACGGACTAAAGCAATCACCGAGATGCTGGAACGAGAAATTCACGAGGTTTCTGTCTTCTGCTGTCTGCAGATTGCTCCTTTTGAATACCTTTTACACCTTTTGAATATAACTAGTGACAACTGCGTGTTTATCGGTGAAGTGCAAAATTTTAAAGTGTACTTGGCTGTGTACTTAGACAATGGTTAGCCTCCGCAAGAGTAACTGCGTTTACCCTTTTGTCGCCTTATTTCAGCTTTCATTAATCATTTGTATTTTCTCTTGCGTCTATAATAAATTATACCAGTTGCTAAATCAATTGAGTGTTTTTGCTTAAGCTAAATTCAATAGTTTCATATCGGGAGTTGAGTATGTAAAGCCTATAAGAATGTCTTTTTTATTGAATATTAATATTAACACTATAAACGCTTCGTAAAATATCTTTGTATCGAATGAAGCAAACAAATAATAGTAATAAGAAAGGAAATAATCAGGTGTAACGTATGAACATAACATAGATTTTATTTTTACATTGTTTAGTTATTATTGACTATATGACGTTTTTTAAATCTATTTATAATGTATTTTAGATGTAGCGATTCGCCCGGAATCTTTGGATTTATGTCACCTTAAAAACGAGGTATCAAAAAAACCTGATAGGGGAGGATATCATTCCTCTCCGGGAGGGCTTCAATCGCCAATAGTTTCGTTATTTTGGAATTCCTTCTTTACGAGATACATATGAAAGTTTGGATAGTCTAACCTTCGATCGATGTGAGATGTTGACATTTTTAACATTATTAGTCTCTTAAAAATCAATATATAACTCGACGGCTCCATTCAATGAGTCCATGTGCTGACAGCGTCCTGTATGAGACTATTCCTTATGCTTACACACAGCGCATAGTCTCATACACGGCGCTTCAGCACCATAGACTCATATTTAATGGAGGGATCAAATTATTTATTTACATGGGCGATAAAGTAGAGACATTGTGTAATCTATTGAGCCCAAGATCAGTTTGAAAATACGATTATTACGCCTTTGATGATTTTGTAAACATTATTGTGTCGATTCGCCTCGGGGTAGCAGACATTTGTCGCATCAAGTATCATGTGCATCCTAAAGATACATGTTTCACTAGTTCATAAAATGGTCCATGAAAATAAAATAAAAATTCAAAATTCGCTTATGTTGAGAAATTATTCTTTTTGAAGATATTCAAAAAATAAAGTTCAGTCCCACGCATTAAGTGTCAATTTTATGAACCAGTATTCGGCGCGACACAGTAAAGCAAAAAAGAGTTTTCTGGACAAATTAGTCAAGAGCTTACAATTTGGATCCGATTTGAGCATTTGAAAAAAATGAAAGTTAACTAAATTTCAATGCAATTTTTCACAGCCGATTTTTTAATTTAAAACCTTTTTTTATATAAGAACAAAGTTCAAATTTAACAAGTTACAAGAAAAATAGGATCTCATGTTTTTCAACTTACTCATATTTATGTAAAACATAATAAAATCAGTAAATACACTTCTTAAAAATAATATTCAGCAAATTAAAACATTAAATATTTTTTATGAACAAACTCATTTTTTAAAATGCTACATGAAGAACAAAAATACTTCGAGAATTATTTTTTAATTTTTTGTTCGGGATATACGTAGAAACAATGCTTAGGTACGATTTAAAAAAATCAAAGCCATTGTAAATATTACAAATTTAATAAGGAAATACATATCTTAGTTGATTGTTTGATTTAATGTGGATGGACGAGCTTGTGAAGCAATCCCATTGTGCCACACCCGTGTTTATTCTCAAGGCAGTACACCGAATCTGGGCACCTCACCGAGTTAAATCTCGGTGCATTCCTTGTTTCCAAAGTTCTGACACTATACCTCTCGGGTTCCAGGCGTATTCCATGGCGCAGTGAATGACGTGGACCTCTTTGCAGAGCAAAGTTAGCCTCATTCTATGTGCCATCCGGCAGCCTCCCTAGCCAGGCCGTAGACTGTAGAAAGTAAGGGTGGACAGAACGGTCCTTCTGAGGTCATCAGTTAAATGCCCACTTAGTCGAAATCAACCAGCGAACACTTAGCGATAGTCTTTCGACATGGAGCCCATTCGCCAGGAAATCGCTAACTCTTTTCCGTGTCTCTCAGTGGCGGCTAGTGGCCCCCCAAGTTTAGACCCATCGACATGGAGCCTCTCCCGTGGGAAGTGACTGGCCTCTTTTGGGGGGACCTACAGTTGAAGGTGGGTTCCGAACCCATAGAAGCCCCGATAGAAGTACATCCAAAAATTTCCATTGGTACCGGCACAGGAATCGAACCCCCGGCCTCCTACTCGGAAGCCTGACGCGCTATTACTTGAGCCAACGGGACTCTCTTACATACCTTAGTTATTTCGCGCTCTAAATACTTCATTCCTTTAACAGAATTGATTACAAATTTGTTGACAATAAATAATATTGACGATGTTTTAATATCTATAATAATTGCTCAGTGTTGGAATAAACTGAATAAACAAATCTTCGTCAATCTTCAATCAGTAGATTTTCTTTTTTCAACGGAAT
>CAKNWT010045586.1:0-10468 GCA_932066315.1 Andricus coriarius | reverse complement strand
GATAAAATTTACCCCACCCCCACCCCCACAGGAGGCAGGGGTGGGGGTAGGGTAAATTTTATCAAATCTTTTTTCCCCCTCGAAAATAAAAAGTTTTTATTCCAGACATTTTTTCCGTAGGATGCGTATTTTTTGAGATATTTTGTTGTCTCAAGTTAAAAAAAACACCCTGTATACATAATAAATTTGACCAAATTTATATCAAGTTACAGGCATTAAATTATATTCTAGTTTATTTTTAGAATTGCAATAATATAAAATTATTTCAAATTTAATATTAAACTTTAATATAATTGTATCATTTCAGATTAAATTCTGTTAAATGAAAATACATTCAAGAGAAAGTTCATATTATGTGGTCTCAAGTGAATTTTAGCTAAATTGATTTCACTCAATCCAAATGAGCTCAAGAGTAAATTTAAGTGAATGAAACTGAGTAAATTAAATGTTAATTCACGCCAATTTAATTTCATTTTGATCGGATTTAAATAATTTATAAAAAAAATATATTACATTACGTCTCTCTACTTTACGCATATTAGGCTCTCAATTGACAGATTCAGAACCCGGCTTTTTGTAATATAGGTACAGATAATAAATTTATCGCTCCCGTCCCATGGGGCTATCGTAGTCCAAAACGTCGATATATAAAGTGAAATATGTCACTCCTTTCTACAGGCGTTCATCAAATTTTTTAAAATTAGTTTTCCGAAATGCAAAATTTTCATGCTAAGAATGAAAACTACGTTGAATTTCAAGAACTTCCAACCTTAAACTAATCGATTTTAAATTATAACAAACTCAGAAGAAGATTATATTTGCCTCCTGATAATTTAAAACTGGTTTTAAACCATAATTTTACTTCTATCGATTTCAAAAAGGACTATCTTTTAAATAATTTTTTTATTTGAATATTTTCCGTTTTTTAATGAAAAATAATTATCTTATATTTCGCCAAAAGTTAAAAGACACGAATTTATTCATTAATATTATTAATTGTGAGCTCTCTTGTCGATGCTTTTTATTTTTTACAAGATCAAAAGATTACAGCACCTTACGGATGAACAGAGATTACAGTTTGTTCGATACTATCGCATTGGATTAAAATGGAGATACCGAATAATGGAAATGATTTAAACCCATTATTATGTGCTCTTGATAAAACAATGTAATAGGATTTTCCAAACGATTAAAATCCATGAATATAAATGAGAAAGATATGAAATTGAAAAAGAAATTAATTTTAGCTGCAAATGTTAATGACGCTATTGTAATATAAGTGCAGAATAAAATAAAACATTAAAAAGCATAATTGTTTTATAGAGAGCGACCAGAACATGATAAATCGATTTTTTTTTATATCACAGAATAATATGATCCACTAAACGCATTCCATTAAATGTGAAAATTAAGACTCAGGCCGATTTTTATTGAAGCAGAATAAATAATAAAACTAATCCAATTAAAATCGAAATGAATATTGGGGAAATATCACGGAAACCACCATTTAATAAACGCATTAATTTTGTGCTCAGTTTTGAATATTCCTTTTTCGAAAGACTCGTTAAATTTCAATGCAGTTACATATACTATTAAATGTTCAAGACCGAATCCATTTCAAACACGTGTTTTACCGTTTTGAGAAGAAAAATGATTTTCGCGAAGTTGTGAGTATGCATTTGAAATTTTTTGGTTTTCCAAAAGTGCCACATTTTTCTTCAAACCTTTATAACTGTTGACCGAATTAAAAAAGTTCTACAAAAAGTATCTCTGCTCTATTATAACATCTTATATCGTTCGAGAGAAAAATTTAAAAACTCAATTTTTTGAGAAAAAAAATTCGACTTTATCTTTCCCAGTGAATTTTGAAAACATGGAAAGTGGATTTTATGGAAAAAGTTATTTTTTATTTTATTTAATATATCTATTTTTTAAAGATGTTGCTTAGTTATATACATGAGAAAGACATATTTTTTAACACATAACTTCCCCCACAGAAGTCATTCACAAAATACGTGATACGTTCAGGGATGGGTGGGGTCCATCAAATTATCATTCTCCATGATAAGAACAATGGAAAAAGCATCACGCAAGGGTTGGGGGGGGGGGGGAGTGTTAAAAGTTCGTGAAAAATGTATCACGTATTTTGTAAATGGCCCCACATTTCTGCACAGACCTTTTGAAATTGAAGGTCAAATCATCGACAACTGTAATTTGGTGATTGTGAATTCTCTTTTGTTAAAGCTCTTTCGGCTTTGCCGAATACATTCTTACAACGAATCTCGTTCTTCGCACTCGATTTTGTCGAAAATACGAACTTTTCTACATTATGCAACACTATTATATCAAATGCATATAACACTTATTTATGTACCTCAGCCTGGGAGCCTGCTCATTTATATATTGCAAAATAAAGTACAAATTTTATTGATCATGATTACTTTAATAATTGTTCCTTATTTCGCATTAAATTTTATCATCAGCTACCCCGAAAATTGTATATCTTTTTAATAAATGTATATTATTACAATTCATAACATGCAGTGGTATTAAAACAGACGTATTTTCATTGTCTTGTTTTTATATTTTAAAAAAGTGCGCGTCTTAGAGAAATCTACAAGTCTACAAATTTAATTTTTATATTTTTAATGCACTTCTTTATGAATATTCATTTTCGTTTGTTTTTTGGAATATTGTAAATTCTATAATTCCGGCAATTTCTATTTTATTAAAAAAAAGTCATGAGAATAAATTGTTCGCCCTTTTCAGCGCTACTGACAACCGTACATAGAATTTTTAAATCTTAGAAAAGTGGTCATAACAATTTTGAAAATGCTCTGAATTTTTAAATTTGTATCCAAAATGGCTGGCTAACGAACTTAACCTTCATTTTAGGACACTTGAAGAGTATACCGAAGCCCAATCCAATATGTCATTTTTTTCGAAATTTATCGTGCTAACAAACTAAAAATCAACAGACAAACAGACATACACATTCGTTAAAAACCAGTTTTTAGGATTCAGGGGGTCTCAAAACATGGAAATTTGACAAAAACGGGGAGGAATAGGAGGGTCAAATTTTCCGCAAATCTAATACCTTCTCATTATAGGATGAGACTGTAAAAATATCTTCAGATATTTTCAATAATAATATGTATCTATTCTATTATTTTCTGTGGTATAAAACAGTAAAAACAGAATTGTTACCTCTTAAAATAAAAAGCAAAAATTTTGTAAAAAAGTTAAGTGAAATAAAAAATTATCAAGGGTTCCCTTGCTAGTAATTTCTCAGGAGAAAAATGTTGCTTTCTAAACTTTTTTCCATATCTGGCTTCGTTTCCGAGAAAAACTGGGTATTTCAATTTTTTTAAATTAAAAATAGATTCTTTCAAAGACGGCTCCAGTAAAGATTTTTTTAAAGCTGCTGAAGTCATTTCAACGGAACCGTGTATGAGTATTCGAAATTGTAAGGTTATTTTGAAAAAATCAATTTTTTGTTGTTGAATTCTTTATAACTTTTAACCGAATTGAGAGAATGATTTATTTTTTTACAATTTTTTTTGCTAAATTGCTACTGGAATGACGAGAAAATCGTGTAAGTTTTATAAGAGATAAATAATTTTTCTGTACAAGACCAGATGTCTTCCTCATAGAAGCACAAATTTAAAAAATGGTCTCTGGAAAATATAGTTTGCTATGATTTCAAGAATTGAAATGATTTTATCAGTTATTTTGTCTGAAATAAAAAACATCATTCTCTCTGCAAACAAATTTACACTGGAGGAATAAACTTATTTGAAAAAAAGCTTTTGTAACTGAATTTTTTCTTTTTGTCGCTTATTGTCAAATTAAAAAAAAATATATTTTGTCTATAATAAATCATGTATTTTTTTAGCGAAAACATTCCTAAGAACTTTACTGCTTTCAATTTAGGAAATAAGTGAATAATCTGCAAATATATTTATTTGATTAAAATAATTATATAATATTTGAAAACAAGACATATGTAGAAAATGTTTTCCTCCTAAATATAAGCTATCATTTGTAAACATTCGAACTTTTTTTTGTAATTAATAATTTGCTGGAAATTTTATTAGAAATAATGTTTCGTTTTATATTACATTATTAGTCATATTAATTTGACTCTTAAAAGAATAGAAAATATAGTTTTCTCAGAGATCTGATTTTTGGCAAGACCTTAAGCATGATGAACCATTTCCTCTTTTACTTTCTGCCAACAAAATAAAATTTTAAACATAAATTATTAAATTTGGACAATTCAGAAAATAGCTTCTATATTAGGTAAAGGTTATCTCATTTTATAAGCTAATATATAAAATTAAAGAGACAATATTGTATTTTACAGGCAGGCTTACATGGATTAACTGGCCACATAGAATTCAACGAAGGTAAAAGAAACAACTTCAAACTGGACCTGCTCAAGCTCAAGAGAGAAGATCTCGTAAAGGTTGGAGAATGGAAGCCGGGAAGTGGAGTAAATGTTACAGACGTTGGAGCTTTTTACGATAGTACGGCCACAAACATTACCCTTGTCGTAATGACGAGGGAGGTAAGTTTCCTTCACTAAAAAAAGTTTTCAGCATACCCACGAACATGTTAAATTTTTTTAGATATAACTTTACACAGGAAGAGTCTAGAGATTATTTAAAAAAAAAATTAACTGCAGTTACTTATTTAATTAATCCAATGCAATTTCATATTACTAATATGGAAGGTGTGCTAGAAAATGTGGAGAATTAATTATATTAACTATCTTGTGAGGTACCATCTCGAAGACACCAAATGAAAACGTGCTAACTCGTGAAGACAAAATGAAAAGGTGCTAACTCGTATGGCAAAATCTCGAAGCTTCAACATCCCTTTTTAATTTTATTGGGAATACAGAAAAAAATCAAGTTTCATTTTGAACAAAGAAAAGACTTCAAAATGTGCTAAAACAAAATTGAACCATAATGGGTTTATATTGAGCAGTACGAATATTGACAGTAATTCAATTTTTTCTCAGATTTCACATTGATCTATAGGAAGAACATAATTGAAGTTCAAATTGAATTTGTCAGAAAATGACCTCAAACAAAATTGCATCCCTAGTTTGTTCTTTGAACATCAACACCCTTAACTCCATAGCAATTTTTCATTTGTTATTCATGAGTTAGCGCCTTTTCAGTTGATCTCTACGAGATGGAACATTGCCCCTAATTATGTATTTGCAACGCGATATTGTTTCTTCTAGGTTTCGCAACTCAAGTTTCACAATTATTAGCTGCAATCCTCTATATTTTTTACCTAGACGAAGGAAATATCGCATTCGGAAATGCAGAATCAAGATTCACCGCTTAGCCCCGGTTTGCGATGCCTCACAAGTTAATTAATATAAATACTTCCCCACATTTTAAAAAATTCCTTCCATTATATTTCTGCTAATATTAAATATGCTTTTGTTTTATTATTTCTTTTTGAATCCTGCGATTCCTTATCAAATTCCAATCTTCAAATTACATCCACCATGTCCCCATTACTTGCTTCTATTCCATATTCTATTACTCGACCTCTTTAGCAGCGTAAAGATTTTCCAAGTATTCGTTCCACCTCTACATCTTATCTTCACTTTCCATTAGCGCTTTTCCTATTTTTATCGGAATAAAGCTGATTTTCACTCCTGCTTTTTCCATGTTTCTTTCATTTTATCATGCATGGCGTCTTTAATTTTTTCATTGCATTCCTAGACTTCTTTAGACGCATTTGCAATTCAATAATTACTTGCTGTCTTGACGGTAAAGGAATTTTTCAGAACTCTTATAAATTACTTCAATATTTTTTTCTTTATTTTTTTTCTTCTTTTTACAGGAAAAACCGTACGTTATGGTAAGAGATGACAAAAATCTTACTGGAAATGCGAGGTTTGAGGGCTTTTGCATCGACTTGCTCAAGTGGATTGCAGCACAGGTGGGTTTTCAGTATGCCATTCGATTAGTACCTGATCATATGTATGGCGTATACGATCCGGAAACAAAGGAATGGAACGGAATCGTGAGAGAACTGATGGAAAAGGTAAGTCAGTGATTTAAATAATTTTGATCGAAAAACAATATAGGGATAGAAATTGAATTATAGTAGTGAACAAAAAAATTTGTTTTCATTATATTTTTTAGCCTAATATGCGTAGCAAAAGAAGACTTATATATTTGTACAATATACTCTTTTTGTTCTCTATATTCCACTGTAACTCTTAATGGAATTAAACTATTCGAATGAATTTTTTTAATGAAAATATGAACAGCCAGGTGACATAGGTGTATTAAGATTTATACCTGTAAATCACAGTCACCCTCAACCACGAAAATGTCACATTGAAAATCGAGCTGAAAATCGATTTTTCTACCTGTATGGGAAATCTCGGTCAATTACTGACTGATGGAAAATCAGTTAAAAATTAGTTGTATGCGTGAAACATAAGCATAAATTCTACTTTGATTTAGAAAAGTACCGTAGTGAGATAACGATAAACGAATATACTTCAGATATATTTGAAACTTCGTAAATCAATATCTTTGCATGCGTTGACTACGAAAACGACCGTAAAAATACCCGAAGAAGTCATTTTTCAAGTTAAAACTTTTTTAAAAAATCGCACTGATAAATATTTATTTTTATTATATATTCTTTAGGTTACGTTATGATTTAGAAATTAACTTTTAATTGCTTTCCATGATTGTTAAATGAATTTCGTAAAATTACAAACAATTTAATTGTAGAATTTTCTTTGTTTGCGTAACTCGAAAAACACCTGGGAATATTGCCGAGATATATCCACGGGTGGCTTTAGTTTTTTGATTAGACTTTTAGTTTTATTTAATAAAACTGGACAAATCGGAAATCTATAGCTAGATTCTGTTCTAGCAAGGAGTCAGCCTGGAGGGGATAAAAAGAATAGTTAGTTCATTAATTATTGCCTTGTGAGAGTTCTAGGAGGTTGCGTAATTATTCAATCTTCTGTTGGTATATGGTGTATTTACAGTTTTGGTCTTCAAACATTGAAAACCAGGAAAAATCTTAATGACATTTCAATTGTTTAAATATTGAACTTATAGCAATAGTTTTATATGCATTGCTGAATTCGGGGTCGTGAAAAAAGATAGTGTTGATTCCAGTAGCCCTTCTCTACATCATGCCTGTTCTACCCAACCCTTGATGTAAAAAGGGGGTATGCTTTTTTGAAATTAGGCATATTAGAAGATAAAGAAATCATTAAGGCGATTTTATACAAGGTTTAGCTTTTTTAGAAAGTATTTTAAATGATGAAAAAAAATAAACAGAATCTAATAATATTAATTACAAATAATCAAAAGTACCCTATAGATTGAGCAGCAGGATAAAAATAAAAGGATAAAAAGTAAAGTACAAGACAGCATCATAGATGATACAAACAGTGACAGAAGAAACTTTAGGAAGAAATTCAAAAACGAATAAAATAAAATAATTCAAATCTTAAAATCAATTATAGAATTTTGAAATTCGTACATATAATAGTTTTTCATAATATTAATAGTCACATAAATACAAATGATTCTCAATCAAAAGCTCTGAAATTTATTCTTATAAAATTCGTGATTCTTGACATTTCAGAATAAAGTTTTTCCATTGAAAATAGTTAATAAAAATAAAATCAATCAGCGTAGTCGACAGTGTTACCTCTCTAAAAATTATATGTACAAATGGAAGGGGCAGGAGAACGTTCGAAATAATATACAGAACAAAGTATCATTTTATATTTTAATATCGTGTAAGCATAATATTGTCGAATGTAATGATTGATTTTATTTGACTTTTATTATATATTTTCAATGGAAAAATTTCATTATGAAATTTAACACTGAGAACGGAATATTCGCCTTGCAGGCAGATGTAATTTACAAATAATATAATTGATAATATAATAACATAATAATAATAATTTCATTGCGTAGGGATGTGGCGACCCAATCACCCGAGAGCTTCGGCTCTTGCAGTCAGCCACAATGCATTGGGCTAACCGGATGAAGGTCGTGGTTCAGTTGGGAGTAGCAATAGGACCGAACCGGGGCGACGACCAGGCAATGGCCCCGGATAAACGCGACAACATCCATTTAAATGGTCGGACCAACTCAGGAGGGACATCCTTACCTGTTGGCAAAGAAGCTCACCGGCGCGAAGAGGATTCATGCAGAGGTTACATGACCGTATGGTCAATATGCACCCGGAATATGCTCATAAAACGCCTCAGTATTTAAGAGATCAGGTATCCTTTTTGCGCAAAAACGGATATGAAGCTCTTTGTCGGCAAGAAGAGCAACATCCTCCAACAAACATACCACCCGTTCCAGCAAGACCACCTTTGCAGATAGCCGATAATGCCAACATTAGAATAAGGAAGCGTACTGCATACTGCTACAATAAGGAAGCGTCTTGCACAGCTTCAGTTTAAAATTAAAACGGCGTAACGGCATGCATCAAATATTCGGTGCGTGATTAGCTACGTAAAATAAAATAAAAAAGTCACTCCAAAAGTGAGGGCACTTGCTCGAAGCTTAAGGAAAGCAAACCACACGCTGAACAAGTGTAAACTGAGGAAGTATGGAGATATTTATCAGCTAATGAAGACGCTTCAGATATATTACTCTTTCGTAACTTTTGCCAAAGGCAGCGGTTGCAAGGTCCAGAGGAAGAGTGTCCACTAATTACTGCTGAAGAAGTGACGAAAGTTATCGCTAGAACTAAGAACTTTTCAGCGCCAAGCTCAGATAAAATCAACGACTTTTAGTGGAAGAAGTTCACTTCTACGCACCAACAGCTAGCTCGTATATTTACTACTCGATTAAACGGATAATAACCCATCCCGCAGTGGCTAGTGGAAGGACGCATGGTATTGATCCCTAAGACCGGAAATTTATCAAGTCCACAGAACTGCAGGCCCATATCTTGTTTAAGCACCAGCTACAAGCTATTCACTAAAATCCTCAAAGAAAGGATATTAACATCTACCGAGCCGGTATGGTGAGCAATAGTTAAACAACGTGGATGCAGGAGAGGGCTGGCAGGTTGCAGGGAAAACCTGTTAATAGACAGGTGTATTACCCAGAACTCGATCATGTATCGACGCAATCTGTCCATGTCTTAGGTTGACTACCGTAAGGCATTCGATAACACGAACTATGATTTACTTATTAAGCTCCTTGAGTGCCTGGAGGTGCATCGGAAAATAGTGAGATGCATAAAAGAGCTTATGCTCTTGCGGTCGACAAGATTTATCATAACATCTGACAGAAGACAAGTGACTATCAGCTATATCACATATAAGAGAGGGGTCTTCCAAGGAGACGCTCTAAGTCCGATATTTTGCTGCATCTCCCTCTTGCCTCTATCTATTGTGCTCCGAGGCAAAAGCTCTGGATACCTATGTGGATCGCTGAACTGAAGAGAATATAAGGTCAACCACCTTTTATACATGGATGACCTTAAATTCTTTGCTTTCTCGAAAGAGGACCTTAACATCCTTGTGGAGGCGGTGAATAGGTCCTCTAAAGCGATTGACGTGAGCTTCGGACTGGAAAGGTGTGCCTGCGTCCACCTACACCAAGGAAGACTAGAAACTACATCATCGCGTGACGATCAGGATGTTCAACTGATACGCGGAAATACTATTCAAAATCTTGGTAATGGAGAATTATATACATATCTTGGAATACCGCAAGCGGAAACCCAAAATGGGCGTGTGTTATAAACGACCCTTGAAAAAAGGTATCTCCAAATTCTCAGAATAATTTGAGCTTCTGAATTATCTGAAAAGAATAACATCCAGGCGACCAATATGCTGGCCGTTCCTATACTGCTCCACACGTTTAGTGTAGTAAAATGGAACGTCGATGAGTTGAAGCAACTTGACCGAAACACACGCAAGATGATGACAACCCATCGAAATCATCATCCTAGATCTTTCGTACCTCGAATATACCTCCCCCGAGATAAAAGGGGTAGAGGCTTGCTAAGCTTGGAATGTCTTCATCGCAGAACGGTTCTGGCTACAGCCTGCTCAGTTCTAAATACTCGTATATTAACATTAAGTCGTCAATGCTGCGGCATTTCTATACCGTGCCACAGATAGGGCCGAAGAGGAGCTTGGCCTCCCGCTCTTGCTATACCTTTTAGGACAGAAGGAGCAGAAGTGGATGACGTACACGTTCCAGTTCCGTCGAGATTGGTTGCGTTTAGGAAACATGATCGTAGCTTCCGGAGCCTACAACTTCTCGTATATAATAATAATAATATCATAATATTATAATAATATCATAATATAATAATATCATATAATATAATAATTATATTATTATAATAATTTAATTTAAACACCGTAAAATAATGTTCCGTTCCAAGTGTTAAAGAATGATACATTTTATGATTAACATTCACT
>CAKNWT010045568.1:0-19016 GCA_932066315.1 Andricus coriarius | reverse complement strand
ATGATATACCCTAATGTTTATACGTGAAAAGTCCAAATCGTGGTAGGTCTCACTTAAGCCATTCTTATTCTTAATAGGAGGGCTCTTTGAAAGGATCTTTTCATAAGCGATTCTCGCGGCATGTTCCACAAGGTCTTCCGACTCTAAGTACATCGTAACGGCATGTCACGACGAGTCCCTTGGATAAATGATAATTCCAGTCTTTGCACTTGTACGTTGTAACTATCGCTTGCAAAGTTGAAATGGCCTTTTTCTATAAAGCCGCATGACGCAACGCCCACGCAAGTTAGGGTACTCAATCTTAGAGAACCGAAGCAGAAGCGAGATGAACAGCCTCCCAGTGTGGATCGGACGCGGTTTTATATTTCAAGTTATATTAACTAAGTATGATTAAGGGGTGCCGTAGATATAACCAATCGAGTCAACTAAGTACGGTCGGTGCATGAACGTAGACTCTCACAAAGCGCCCGGTGCCCGGAACTGAGGTCCTCACTGAGCACCTGCTTAGTTAAACCACGCCCCTATGGCTTGGCGGGAAATATCTCCGAGACGCATTAGCGGATTTTTTTAATATCGTCCTCGCGCACGCGCATCTAATGCCACGCTTTGTGAGAGTCTGCTGTACAACGTTCAATCAACTCATACACCAGATCCCAAGATTATCCCTGACTGAAAACGTCTTAATTCGATTATAAGACAACGAGAGTCGCGCTTGATTGGCCGGAGCAAACGAGGATGATTCACAGGATTAGGACGAATTCTTGACCGACCTAATTTACCCCTAATTTGAATTAGGATAGACTGGGGCAAGGTCGACCGAAGGGGCAAAAGCGACTTTGCAAATAACACTCATATTCCTTGAACATTTTAATTTTCCTTTGTATCAAAAAATCTATTTTATCAGAGAAATGGTGCTGTAAACTCAAATCTTGTAAACGTTGTAAAAGAAAAATTCCACGCGTCGAATTGGAAAGGTTCCATCTCCATATAAATTGTATTGGGAACATCAGTGCCCTCAAGTCTGTAGTACCTTTTCATTTTGGTTTCTCCGCGATGTAATCTTTTCATTTGGATACGTCGAACTCTCAAAGCTTCAAAATCCCATATAAATTGTATTGAGAACATCAGCGCCTGTAATATCTTTTCATTTGGTCTCCACGTATTAGCACCTTTTTATATGGTGTATCAAACATGATAAGCTGTGCTTTAAAGGTTTAAACCCCCCTATAGGACCACAAGAATGTTAAATGCTTCGCTTTTATGGCGCTCGTGTACACAATCTGGCGACTTCAATTGAATAGAAAGATAAAGTAGACGAAGAGAAACAGCAGTCTGCTAGCATTAGAATTTATACTTCGCTATTAGCGCAGGCGAGATAAGGATAACAAGACTTATGTATCAGCCAACCTAATATTGATATTCGAAGCCGCCATGCAATTACAGTATTGATTACAAACATTAGCTACCGAAACTTTATTATCAGATTTAGTCCTATCCTCTCTTTGTAGGTAGGATCTTCTTTCATCTGAACTTTACTCGACGAATCATCAAAAGAATGTGATCGTTTGCATATTCTTTTTATCACGTAATACGAGGTAAAGTCACGTAACACACTCGCAGGGACATCAAGAATTTACACACGTGTTTCCTGTGACTATCCCAAAGCTTCCCGACATCTTGTCGACTTGTCAGGAGGTCTGGAGAATGCATGTGGCGGATAAATCGCGAACCTTGCCTCCTCACGCGACGCGATACACGTGGACGCTGACCATCAAAGGGAGTGTTGACCCTTGTAGGAAAAAAGCATTCAAGAGAAGGCGGCCAACAAGAGCGAAGTGCCACGAATCCTGCAAAGGTGTGGCCACGAGTGTGGGCGAAAGATCGAGCATTTTGTTCCTAACTCACAAATGTATATTATTTCCTAATGTGAAACAATGTATTGAGTAGCAAACGGTAGGAACGAATTGCCAACAGAAACAGGTTTCTCGTTACATATCCTATATTGCAAAACAACCAATGCTCTGGAAACAGATTTCGTGATCACTGATCATCGTTGTCACATCTGAAGCGAACTAATTGTAACCCTTTTAAACAGGGTCGCCCCCAAACTTCATTTTCAGAAGTACCTAATTTTTCCCGACCATTAATACGATATTTAAAGACCAAAATTCTAATCTTGTAACATTTTTAGTCTAGGATATTTTATAAATGGAATAAATAAAATTTAAATTTAGGGGAAACTATGCAAGATTAGGTAACGAAATTTCTGAAGTTTTTATATCATTTATAGAAAATAATTTTTTTCACGCTTCTCATTAAAGACTAGGTCATCGTCTCTTGTACAAAAATTACGAATGAAAAAATTCTTCCTCTTACATAATTGTAGAGTATGACTGTTCGAGTCCAAACTACAATTGTTTTTAATAGGATGAAATAGCGAAAATTATTCGAACTACAAAACATCTCTAGCCAAATCTAACACAACAAAAGTGACAGTTTTAAGATTATTTGCCTATGTTCTGCGACGTTGTTTACGGGTCCATTCAGTCATACCAATTAAAATAAGCAATTGTCAAAGTGACCTACTTTACTGAACTACTCTTCAGAAACCCACCGAGTAACAAAGAGTTCTTAGTAATTTTAATTACAAAATGGAAAGCCTTCGGTTTCAAAAATATTGTTAATTAGGTTCTAAACTTTAATTAAAATGCAACAAGCTATCAAGAAACACTTTTAGGTCGATGAAAACTGTTCACATAAGATAGTTACATTTTTTTCATACCGGAAATACGTTTTTTTATCGTATATATTTGTTACTCATAATATCTCAACAAAATGTTCTCTATAGCTAAATGCTATGTCGAATATTGTAATCAAAAGCTTTAAGAAATTTGTTAGCACGTATTCTATTAAATTCAAATGCCGACTTGATGTGATCTACTCTTGCATAATTTCCCTTATAAAGGTTGATTTATTATTCTCAGGACTGCAGCAGCCTACGTTACTTAAAAAAAGTGCAAAAATGACTAACTTCTAACACAAAAAGTAACTATTGTGCATTAATAATGTCACTAATGTTCATTTGAACTGAAGAGAGTTCAAAAGAATTTGATTCATAAGACTTCAAACCAATTCAAGTTACATTCAAAATAATTGCAAATGAATTGGAAAAAATCCAAAAAATTCCACTGATTTCAGAAAAATTAGAGCGAATGTCGAGGAATTTAAGGGAAAGGAGAAGAATTCGATGAAATACATAAAAATTCAAGGTGATTAAAAAAATCAAGTGAATTGAAAAAAAAATATGTCAAAATTAATTGAATTCAGTAAGTTTGGAAAAAATCAAGGGAATTCAAAAGAATTTGATGAAAAGCCTTAGAATTCAGGGTTACCTAAAAATACTTCAGGATAAATTAAATGAAATCTAAACGAAATTACTTGAATTGAGCAGAATTGAGTGAATTTAGAAGACTTCAAATGAATTGAATAAAATCAAGAGAATTGTGAAGAATTTAGTGTAAATTTCAAATTAATTCGAATGAATTTCAAAAAAATTTGAATAAATGAAAAAATTCTTCGAAATTCATTAAAATATGATAAAATCCTGTGAAATTCTATGAAATCTGATGATATTTCTTGAAATCCTGGAAAATTTATTGAAATAACTTTAGAACTTTTAAAATCCCTTAAAATCATTGAAATCCTCGGAAACATTATAAAAATTCTTGGAATCTCTTAAAATACCATAAAACCTTGTAGGTTCTGCAAAACTGTAGTTCTATTTCTTCCAGAATATTCTAGGAGAGTCTTTACAACTGAAGGAAAAATTTATAGATCCCTTGAAATCATTCAAATCTTTGGAAATCCCTTAAACAATTTTTAATCTCTTGAAAATGTCTTGTAATCTTTTAAAAACCCTTGAAGTAATTAAAATCCTTTGAAGTCCCATCAAATTACTGAAAGCAATTGAAAATACCTAGGAATCTTTTAAAATATCCTAAAGTATTTCATATCCTCTGAAACCCCTTCAAATTATTGAAATATATTAAAAATTCCTTGGAATCTTTTTAAATTCCCTGAAATATTTCACATCCTCTTAAATCCCTTAAAATTATTCAAATGTCTTAAAAATGTCTTAAAAGCTTTTCAAATATACTAAAATCTGTAAAACCCAAATGCCTGAAATCTATTAAAAATTGCATGGAATCTTTTAAAATACACAAACATATTTAAAATCCTTTACAATCTTTTGAAATCCTTTGCAATATTTTAAAGCTCGGGAAAATTCTTTGGAATTAAAAAAATAATAATAATAATTAATACACTACCCTAAATCCTTTCAAATTATTGAAATCTATTGATAATTACGTGAAATCTTTTCACATATCCTAAATCTTTGAAATTCTTCAACATTTTTGGAAGTACTCTGAAACATTAGAAAATCTTTGAAATTCTACGAAAACCCTCAACTCTCATGAATAAATTCTTTGAAATTGATTAAAATATTATAAAATCATGTAAAATTATATAAAATCTTATGATAGTTCCTGATATCCTGGAATATTCATCAAAATACCTTAAGAGAGTTAAAATCTCTTGGAATCCTTTAAAGCATCCTGAAACTTTAGACGCCCTTTGAACCCGATTACAATTTTTTTAAATCCTTTAAAATCTTTCAAATTCTTGGAAATTCCTTAACAATTTTTTAATCGCTTGAAAATGCCCTCGAATCTTTTAAAATACCTTAAGATATTTAAAATCTTTTGACATCCCTTGAAATCTTTTAAAATCCCTTAAAACTTTTTAAATTTCTTGAAAATGTCTTGGAAGTTCTCAAAATACATTAAAATCATTTAAATTCTTTGAAATCCCTTCAAATTATTGAAATATATTAAAAAATTCTTTGAATATTTTAAAATATCCTAAAATATTTCCAAAGAATTTAGAAAAATTCGGAAATTGGTATAGACCTGAATTCAATAGTGGTTAACCCATGGGTTAATGTAATGAAAGAAAAGTGACTATAGCCATTTTGTTCAAAATCCCTGACTTTTTCCTGATTTCCAGGTTTTGCCTGACCTGCGGTCAGACGTTTTCAAGAAATCTTCATCGAAATGGAAGAGGGCAAGTGGAATGCGCAAATGAAATTCCTCAAATTCTCAGAAAGACCAGAGAATTTTTTCCATTCAATAACTTTATCTGAGCTGAATACTGAGTAGTGTGGCTTCAATCTCCATTGGAGGTTGTCCTTCTCAGTCAGACATGAGTGGGCTGCGCAGAAGTTGCATGAAGACTATGCATGAAGCGAGGACCGAAAGCATCAATGGCAATCAAGTGTTTACGAAGCGACAGTTGGTGCGAGACAACTGTTCGGTTCGTTGTACTCCCAGCTTAATGCACTCGGCACTACACAAAAATAAACGATAAAAATACGAGTTAATTATTCAAATTTGATGTTACGAAGAGGAATTAAAGAAGAGAAGATCCTACAAACTTTGATTTATATTACATCTTCCAGATCAATAGAGCAACAAGAGATTTCTGAAACTGAAAAGAAGCCTGATTAAGCCTAAGACTGAATATAACTCTAAAGTAAACGACCAGGAGAGAATTGATGTTTCTCAGCGATTTTGCACGAGTCATAAATATGAAGACTAAGGGCTTTCGACATCGAGGAAATGCATAACATACAGTAAAGCCAGGTAGAGAAAAAATTCTCCTGGATCGTTTAGTTACGCACAATCGGCTTATACGGATGAATTCCTGGTGACACCGACGCCGAGTGCTTCAAGGTACCTTATCTATGCAGTCATGACACCTGACGAGCCAAGAGATTGACCGTGTCCCTCAAAGCCGGTCTTTCGAGTCGTGATTCATTATCACGTGGTTCCCATTGACGTGTCAGTTCCAGGTTTCATTCACAATCGCCGTCAGTAGTTCTGGCTCAGAGGTTCTGTTTTCTTTAGACAAACACAACCCTTGTGAGTGCTCCTGTCCGTCAACTGAAGATCGTTGTCATTGATGAACGACAGATTGAGTCAGATAGAAGAAAATAATCAATTAGTTGACAATGTGTAAGGTTTGGAAAGAGAGGTTCGAAGTGTGAGACGCTTTGATGATTGATGCTGGATTTAGAAAGTGATAGTGATTTCGAAAAATTAGAGAGAAGGGAAAGGAATTAAACTACGAGATCACTGACTAAATTCTTGAGAACAAATGTGAAATCAAATACCACGCACCAACCTTTTAGAATCAATTGCCAGAATCAAGATAAAAGACCTGACTGAACGACCTTGAACAAGAAGTTCTTGCCTGAAGGAATTTAGAGGGAAGTACGTAGGAGTAGTGAAAGATAGGTCCTGCTTCATTAATCTCTGACGTTACTTTGTCCCCTGTCTTTCGCTTTCTACGCCTCAATGCCTCATTCTCACTCTTACATGACTGACTCAACTTCACTCTCTGTGGAACAATTGGGTGACACGCGAATGCGCATCGGATTTGCATACTCGTTCGTTACAATTACGCCTTCGCGAGGAGCAAATGCTGTCTGGGTTAATATCGTCAGTTATTGTGGATTTAAATGCACATTGAGGACTGAGAAGTGACACTGACGACCTGCTATCAATCATTTAAGTGGCTGAAAACAATCTCCGAGATCGTTTCAGAGATTGGGCTAATGGTGAACTTTTTCTGCGTGAGGATTAAACTTTAAAGTGAAACTGGTACTCACCGAATCCCATTCTGACTTCCTCCTCGTCGTCGCTGTCAATGTGCTTGATGCCGGCAACTTCGAAGGTTCTGGCTTCTTCCTTTTCAGGGGGACATTCGCAGGATTCGATCCCGCAGTCGCAGGTGTCGGCACCACATCTGCAGCCCAGCAGAGGGTCGTCGGTGTCGATGTTTCTGCAGGCGGTGCAGGGGAAGGTAAGGTCTTCGAGGGACACCCTCTCGATTTTTCTCTCAACGGTGACGAGGAGCGATTCGATGTAAGCGGGAAGCTCCTCGTCGGTGACCTGATCAGGATGGATATTCTCGAGCCTCTCGTCGGCTTCCTGAGATCGGGAGGTTTCTCTGGTGAGGACACTTTCCAAATACGAGGGAGATTTGAGGTCGCTAGGTGTCAAGACTCTGTACCTAGTCTCGCACCTGCTGGTCTCCTTCCACTTTTCCATAGTCGATGAGGACACAACCTTCGTGTTCCTCTTGACCCGGGATCTGGCCTCGCTGGTAGTAGCTTCGCCAGAGGGACTAGATTTCTTGGAGCATCGACTGCTACTGGTGGAGCGGCGACCCTCGGATCTTGGGTCGTCTTTCCACGTGTCGACACTAGACGATGACTTCGACTTGACGACCGCCAGGTCCTGCCCCTCGAGTACCCTCGAGCATTCGAGCCTCTCGGATGACCTGCTCTCGTGGTTATTTTCTGCGCTGGATTCCCGCGTCCGGGTGCGAGTCTCCTCTCGCGATCTTCGACGGGGTCGCCACTTCGAGCTTCCTGAGCCGGATTGGTGAACCGGTGCGCTCGATGAAGATGATACCTTGTGGGACGAATCCCGCCAATCCATGAACTCGTCCTCCCGGTCCCAGCCGAGGAACCCCGGGGCCCGCATCGACGAAGCTCGCCACACTAGGGCTATCTGAAAAAATTTAAGAAAATGAGATTGATGCAAACTCGAACACTTCAGCATTTACATTTTTTTGTAATTTTGATTCTTCCACAAAACATTTGAATATTTTAAATTCTGAGGGGTACCTCATTTCGAATGAATGGGCATACCTACAAGATAAGGATTTATTTTTAAAAATAAGATCAAGTGGATACCATCTAATGATAAAACTTTATGTAAACGTTTGAATTTCAAAATTTCAAAAATTCAAAATTACCCCGTAAATGTAAGGCAATGGCCTTTTGGTCAATGTTTGGTCAAGTTCGGTTTTCTGATGCTTGAAGTGATGCTTTTAAAAAACCAGGGATCCTTAAAGAATCTTCAACAGCAAGTTTTCAAAAATGAAAATTTTGAAAGAAGTGTTGTAAGAAATAAAAGGTGTTTCGTGTTTTTCCAGCTTTCTGGTCAGTTACAAGTTAATGAAAACATCTAGAACAAAATAGACGAACAAAAGACTCCATTTTATACAATCCTTCTAAATTTTATTTGTCCAAAATTTTATGTCAAAGAATTTTTGTCTCGAATGATAATTGTAATTTCAAGGCTATTACTGTTTCCATCCATGGCTAGGTATTTTTATATTATTATTAAATTATTTACATTTTTTTGTAGGTCAACACTTTAATTCATTAAAGTTATATATATAATTTATTGAATTTATTAATTTGTATTAAAGTGTTGACCCACAAAAAATGTAAATTAATTAATAATAATATAAAAATACCTAGCCATGGATGAAAACAGTAATAGCCTTGAAATTACAATTATCATTCGAGACAAAAATTCTTTGACATAAAATTTTGGACAAATAAAATTTAGAAGGATTGTATCAAATGGAGTCTCTCCCATTCGTCTATTTTGTTCTAGATGTTTTCATTAACTTGTAACTGATAAGGCCCTACGTTGAAAGGCGAAACGTTTTAAAGTTTTAAAAATAAAAACATTGACCAGAAAGCTGAAAAAACACGAAACACCTTTTATTATAAAACCATCCTGGTCGAAAACCTTACATCTTTTTAAAGAAGTGTTGTAAGGTTTAAAACACAGAAAATTACATCCCTAAAAAAAATTTTTTTACTCTTTTTTGTTATATGGCGTAAAACGTTAAAAATTCTAAACACAGTGGTGTAAAATTAAGCATTAGAGCATTAGTCAATCCATTGAAAATTGAATAATTTCAAGTATAGAAAGTGAAACACTTCAAAATTGAAGATCTTTTATACAATTTAATTTGAAAGCCTGAAAAGGCACTTCATTTTGAATATAATACATTTTTAAATAAACTATATTTAGGTAATATAAACATTCAAAATATTTTAAAAAATCAATCAGAAGCACTTTGGAATTAAAGATTTCAACTTACACGTTCACAAATGAAGAGTTGAAGTTTTACGCCTTCGAAGTTGAACAATTTTGTAATTGGAATCATACAAATGTGAATAATTCTAGATTGAAACGTTAAAAGGAGACAATTTTTAACTCAAAAATGAAATTTGAAGAAAGTTAAAAAGTTAAAAAGAATTTTAGGAGTTAAAAATGGACCAATTTAAATTTCAAATAATAACTTCAAAGTATCTCAAGATATGTTATGCAAGTTTAAAGTGAAATCTGACCAATTTTAAATTATGATGAACAGAAAAGTTTAAAAACAGAAAAATAAGTGACCCGAGAATATTTTTTGCAAAGAATATTTCAAAGCGGTTTACAGTAAATTCTCTGTTACTTCATAAGACCCACAGACATTAAAAGATCCTAAGAACCAGAAAGAACATCTGCTCAACCGCGAAATTGAAACCAGCCAACAGGAAAGTTGTTTACAGATGGTTCGAACAGAAAATGAGCGATTTTACATCGGAGCTTAATTTACTGAATTTTAGTTCATTTCGTCGAACTCGGGCGTTTACATCCAATTTACGAAAAAGAAAGTAAATAGGTTCTAGAGGGTAAATGCACTTTCTTTCTTTATTTTTTAAGTTTAAGGTTGAAAATGCTAAAAATAAATCCTTCTATGGATTCAAGGTATTCTCTTTCTAGATTTGGTTAGAAATATTACTTTCATTTTTTATGTTTAACATCTAGTTCAAAAATTTTCATAAATCATTCACTCATATAATCATTTTTCTTTGCAGTTAAATTTAGATTCGCTGCATAGTTATTAAAAGTTTTATGGCACTTTATAGATTAAGTGCACAGGTTTTTTGTTATTTATAATTATTAAAATCATAAACGGATATGCTAATATCAATCTAACATTAAGAAAACGTCGATTAGAGTATGGTGCTGAATTATGAAATGAATAAACCTGCTTGGGCGGCAGCTCATGCACCTATCCTTATTGACAGCTTTTTTATTTTAATTAAAAACTGCGAATGAGATTAACCTTTAGCAATATCAAATATCTGTAAATTTCAAAAGAAACAAGAAAACGATAAAGAATTCAATAGAAACGCGTGCAAAGTTTTGTGTGTACACATTTAATTTATCGGCTTGCATTTAAAAAATTGGATGAAATTCTATTGCTGAATTCGGGGATGAAAACCATGTAATTTAAAAAGTAATTTACAAAGTAAACAAAATTTAGAAGTAATGTTCAAAAAAATTGCAATTTATTTTATTTTGACAGTCAACTGCCATATTCGTATTTCGATGCCCTACAAAAAGAACTAGAAAACCAGAACATTATAAATTAAAATATTTTAAATTTTAATATTGTAGACTTCACAGCCGATAATTCTCTCAAAACAGGGTAAAGAGGGTGATTTTTCACGAAAATAGGGGAATAAATTCTTGTAAATAAAATTAAGGTACCGTATTGAATTCAATATGAAACGCTTCAATTCTTAACATTTCAAGTAAAAGTATTGCAATTTTAAGAAAACAGATGAATTTTTAACCAAAAAGATGGATTTTTAATTAGAAAGAATCAAAAGATTTTCTTCTAAAATGGAATAATTAAATGTTCTGTTATAACCATTAACTTAAAAAATAATAATAAAGAAAATAGTTGAATTTTCAAACGAAGAGAGTATTTTTCAACTAAAATAATGAATCTTCAGCCAAAAAATTATTTCTTAACAAAGCAGTTCAAGTTTCAACAAAATATTTGAATTTTCAAACAAAAAAGGTGAATTGTCGACGAAAAATGCAATAGTTACTATTTCAATTAAAAAAGACTTGAAAAGAAAAGAAGTGACTAAAAGGGACTGTTTCGCAGCTCTGCATATACCATTCCTAGTTTGAAAATATAAAAAGGATCTGCCGTTTCCCTTTGTTTCGCACTCTACGGCAAACATTCTCATTAGAGATTGTCAGAAATCCTTTACCAATTTTAGACACATGCTACAAACGATTGGAATTTACCGGCTGCTTGTTTCCAGTACTCAGGAAGTAATCTCGAAACAAAGTAACGAGGACAACTTTGTGGTCATCGTGAGAATGAAAAATGATCACAAAAGGAAAGTCGTGCACATGTAACTCACCTCAACAGTATTTTCTTCCACGTTTTCAGAGACAACGGCCGAAGGAGTTTTCGCAGTTGCGGTTGCAGCTGCGCTGCGAATGCAAAGGTAACATTCCCAGAGACGTAATGACGATGCTTCAACTTCTCCTAATCTCAAGACAAGGCCACTGCCACCTAAAGTTAGCGGCCAACCTTTTGGAATCACAGATTCGTTTCCCTGAAACAAAGAAAATGTTGAAAATTAAAACGTGTTGAGACAGAATTTTATTATTCTAGCAATATTACACGCACGCTGCAGCACACGGTTAGCGCTGGGATGGGTGACCGTTCGGGATTCTCACTTTGTCGTGTTTTAACTGTGTTTAACTACTTTCGAGCGGGAGGTTTCACGCCGAGGATGAATATGGGCAATCGATGCTATCGAATGTCTACATTCAAACTCGTATGTCGGTAATTGTCTTTGTTCGAGAGTTTTGGTTTTCTGCAGTTTTCCACTTCGCTGACTAAATGTTCAGGCAAATGCTAGTACTTTGAATCAAATTTCTTTTACTGACAGTATGGGATTTAGGGATTCCATAGGATTGAGTACGTCAGGGATTACCTGCGGAAGGGGAAATTTAGGAACAATTAGTAATGTTGTATTCTCTGTATGTCTTAAATCCAAAAAATGTGTACATTTGAGTAAAAAATAAAAAACATTACTATGATTCCAATTCCAATTTTTAATTTTACAATTTAATCACTTTAAAAATATATATAGTTTGAGCGGCATGGTTTTATTTAATTAAGTAAACGTCAAATATATTTATTTCAAGAATATTATTTTCCAGTCATTAATCTGTGGTACAATTTCGAAGATTTGAAATTTATTCCAAAGAATTTCATACATTATTAATTGAGCATTCTTTCATTTTACACGTATGTGTTTCTGAACTTTAAATAATAAAGCGAACCAATTAAAAAACAAGAATAAAAAAACAAAAGCATCTCTGCAAACAAACTTCATGCTGCGAACGGAATGTATTATCTAGTACACTTTTAGAATATTATTCGTAATTATAAATATATTGTTTTAAAATCAAGTTTCTTACTACAAAATTCTCTAAAGATACGAAAAAAAAATTTGTAATCAATAAATCCTTAGGTACGTCTTTTCTCGTTATATGAAGCCCCCGCATTTAGTTTCTCCGGTAACTTTCATATCAAACTTAGCTATAAGTAAATAGAGCAAGGATTAAAGGATTATTAAAAATGCAAGGCAACAGAGAATTGCACAATTTGAATCGAATCATTTTTTCACCTGCGTTTACAATCGTAAAGCTATTGAGTGTTAATGATTTAATAAATACCGGAGAAATCTACGCAATGAATCAAACTTTCATAAGACTATGAATCACCTTTCAAGCGTGAAGTTGAAAGCTGAAGATTTTAAGAACATCAGACCAATAGAATTGCACCAGGAAAAGGTCTATTCAAGCTTGTAAAGCAATATAGATTTGAATTCATTCTGAACTTGGGACAATTAATATAGATTATATTTTTATTTTTGGGCATAAAGTTTTTAATTGCTATTGTTTTAGTTGTTTCTTACACATTTGATCTCTATCATATCAATTGGTATATATTATTATAAATTCAGTTAGCATTTTCACAATAGAAATTTAACAACTGTCCAACTTTGAAAGAATAAAAACTGAAATTAATTTAGAATACTTTTAGAAACTTTCATTCTGAAAATTTATTTCAAGTATATAATTCAGCATAATTTTCAAATTCACTTGGAACCTTTTCAAATTAAAAGTTTACACTTGAAGGGTGGTACTAGATAACCCACATCTTTCCGAAAATGGGTACGATGCATAAAAAATTCTTAAAAACTCAAATACATGTTATTCTTAACTCAAATACATGTTATTTTTTTGCGTCAAAGATTTTCATTTTTATTTAGCATTCTTGTGTGTAGACGATCGTCTCGGAGTCGGCTAGTGTGGAGAGCTGGAAAAGGTTCCAAATATGTTTCCGCAATTTTTTATGATCCAAATTTTTTGGGTTTAATTCAGTAGCACTTCGCTCTCCTGAAAAATTTCGATTTTGTTGGTTGTCTAGTGTATGTGTATGTTAGCCAGGTGAGTATGTTAATTAAAAAGATCTTAGTTTTGTTGGTATACTGATCCAATTTTATCTAACAATACGTTCAACGTTTCGCCCTACGACGAAGGCCCCCTTCAGACATACAACTATAAAATAGAATCATATTATGGATCAATGGAGCATTTCATTGCAATTATTTCGAAACGCAGTAAAGATTAATAAAAGTAAAAATTAAAAAAAATGGTTGTTTACCATAAAATTTTGATCAACAAAGACCCAGTAATTGGTTTTAAACGAAAAAAATGCCTTTTCCACAGTGTGCTGGCATTATGGGCTGTTATAATAAAAAGTTGTGCAACAATGTTTGTTGATAGTTGGCTTATCGATAGGAGCAAGTCGGAGGCGACGACATCGGCGAAGTACTCGTGTCATGCCGATTAATTTGATCGGGACTACACGAGCATGAAAGTTCCGATCGTGGATAGCACAGTAGATGGCCTTTTTTCCTGGTCGATCTGAAATCTCACAGCAAAGTCTCTTTGTGCAAAGACGCCGATCAAGATCGACTTTATGGCAACTTTCATCAGATACTGGATCTCGGACGGGGCTGAAGAGGTGCACGCATGGCGATGCGTTGCATTTCACGAAATGATCATATAGAAAACGCATTGTCCCAGTAACGTGTTCGATTGTAAGTAATCGATCTCTCAACAACATAACAGCCGTGCCCTGTCTCTACCTTTTATGGTGTCCTGTAAAAATTATTTATGCTCGGTCACCTCCAATTGAAATTGTCATTATTCGCTTACGGAAAAATTCTTCTGATTAATGGTTCTTGAGAAGTTGAACAATAATGTTCTATGAAATGATTCAAAAATTGGAATTGTAATGAGGGTAATGAAGAGAAATTCTTAAGGTCAACGTAAGATTCTCTAAGTGGAATGTCATAACCGATGAAAGATTAGTAGATGATCAGATAGGTGAAATAGGATTGGTAATAGAGATATTTCAAGGCGTGGTCTATCTTTTAATATGTTCTATATGAAATCTTGTAATTATTGTAATCAAACAAAAAAATAAAATCACTCTATACTAAAATATTTTGGTCAAATTAAACAAATATGCTTTCGTTTAATCAAATATATAGTGTTTCAATAAAAACATTAAATATAATAAATAAATCAGCACAGGCAATCATTCAAATGTATTGCACACTTGATAGAAAGAAAGTGAGAGCTGTCAATTAATATCCACCGGTAATGTAATCCTTTTAGAAACTGATAAATTACAATTTACAGCAGCAATAAATTATCAGCTAGTCAATAATATTAGACTATAGAATCTAATCAGCAAAACTTGTTAAACTAGTTTTTCTAAAAAAATTATATCTCAGGCACGATAGAAGGCTAAAAATAAGAGTCGAACTGCAAATCATCTCTGTCAATGAACTTAGTTTCTTGATTGACTAATAATCATCCACATAAATAATTAATCATTCATATTTATAGAAAGTCATTTTTTTAATCATGTGAACAAAGTGGTGGAAAAACATTTTCATAACATGGGCTGAATTTTCAAGTCGATGGAAGAAAATCAATCTTTCAGGAATGGAAAGGCGTTCGCTCATCTGCCAGTAGATTAAACCATCACAGACAGACAAGTGCAGACGCGAAGGATAATTAATTTGCGGAATAGCGAATGCTCCTAATTGCAATGCGATTTACAATCGAGTCCTGTGTGGCTTAAACAATAATTATGTCATTTCCACTGCTGCCTAATTACTTATCTGGAGTACGTGGGCGAGGTGTGTATATGTGCACTTTAGCAACGTTGAACACGACCTAATTGCATTTACGTGCTGCCACGTGGGCGCGACTAAGCATAACACGTGAAACAGACATAGTGGTAATAATATTAGGAAATGCCCTAATAATAATTTAGAATAATTGAATTATCACTTTTTATTTAAATTACCATCATTCAAACCACATTTTGGAAATAAATAAGAAAAATGTCTTAATGTAGCTGATCAACATTCTGTCCAGATATATTTTCAACTTTACTCTTTTATAAATCTAATACCTGCATTAATTGTGATCAAAGTTTATTACAATTGTTATTAAGTACAGCATTTAATTTCAAAGTTATCAGTACAATAATGAAATAAAATTACACAGAGAACCAGTAGCGCTTCAGAAATCTATTTTATATGTAACTTTTTTATCAGTAAATTAATGTAAAATATAAAATATCCTGTTATATGAACACGGAAGCATCGCAAGCCAATAAAGATTGATACTACATCGATAATACACTCGTTTCAAAAAACTTTTCTCTTCTCCGAACAAGTCTTACCAGTCTTATGTTGTGAGCTTGCAGATTTTCTTGCCGACCACCCTGTAGTGTCACATGCGTCGCCAGATAGTTACCTCACCCAGTGATACCAACTTACCGACATTCTGTACTGTTCTCATGAGACCGTTGCACTCCCCTGCTGGAATATCTCAGTACTCGTTCTGCATACGAGAAGCAATTTGGATCTGATTAAATTCCAGCTACATTCCATCTCGTCAACGACACTACAGTCTCTTTTAATTTCAAAAATCTTGAGCTACGTTCTTAGTTTGAAAAACCATCATTCATGAGAAAAATTGAGGGCCCGGATCAAAGAACCGGTTGTAACTTTCTGGCGCCTAGAAAGGGGTTGGGGGGTTGAACTTCGCTTAAATTCAAATGACCAGGGGCCTCTCTACTCTGAGCGCCAAAAAGTTACAAACGGTTCTTTGATCCGGGCCCACAATTATTAAACGTTGAATTTTTAACCCTTAATTTCACCAACGGTCAAAAACACGGAAAAAGTAGTGGAGTTTTCGAAAATGCTTCTGAGGAACTGGAAAAGGCATGACAATTTTTTAATGTCCCGAAAAACATGAAATATTGTTAATTTTTTAAACTTAAATGCAACATTTTTCGAAGCTTCAAGAACAGTGTTCAAGGTCGTGTTTTTATAGAAGTTTATCCCAGTCTTTTGCGAAGATGTAATTTTGGTTTGGAAATTAAAAAATATCATACGTTCCAAATTGAATAACTTCAAATATTAAAAATTGAAAAATTTTAAATAGGAATCTCAAGAAAAAACCTTAATAGTTCAAAAATTGTATGTTTTAAGTGTTTACCAATTTTATATTTTAACCTTCAAACGAAAGAAAATTTGACGATCACGAACTTCAATTTCATTGGAACATGAATTGGATTTTAAAAATTATAAATAAATTCCAATTGGAAAGCCGTCGATTTTTGAAGATAGTTTTCTTATTTCTGAAATTAATTATTAAGCGGTGAAATTGACCAAACTTATCAGTTTCAAATAATAGCATTTTATATTAGCATTTAAAAAATGTTTATTTGGAATCCTTAAGAAATGAAATGTTTTTAATTTGAACAGTTTATTATCTTGCGTTAGACATTTAAAAAGTATAAATTTAAAGTATAAATTTCTAATTATGTTTTATACCAAATTTTTTCAATTTAACTGGGACTCAATGAACACTTACTGATATTTCAACCATTCACTGATTTCTCAATTAAAAAGTTACTATATGCATTATGTATATATAATAGAAAAAGATATCAATAAAAACCCACTGGAATTTCAGTGACTTCCCTGATTGAAATCTTGAGAAAGTGAGTCACTGATTCTTAGCGCTCTTCATACTATAACATAGGCCCACTATAAATTAGCAGATTGTATATCGTGGAATTTGAAACTGCAAGTGATTAAAATTGAAATAACTTTTTTCAAGAAGTATGACAAAACTTATACAATTTTAAATAAACATCTCTAAATCTGACATTATTGATAAGCCGGTTCCGAATTTACTTTAGTTACATTTTCAATTAATCATTAGATGTATTTCACTATTTCTTTAGTAGTTTTAACCTTTTTACTACAAATCATATTCAGAGACAAATGTTTTAATTTTAACGGTTTTAAGTATTTTAAGGTGATGTTGAATAGAAAATTTGTAAATTATTTACATTTTTAACTATAGTTATACTTATCAAAATTGATCACTCACTAGAAATAGTGAGAATTTCTACTGTAAATTAAATATATTTTCAAATAAATACTTCAAAGTGACATTAAACCTACTTGATTTTTATCAACGATGAAAGTATCGCTTAAAACCTTCTACAAATGTAGAAAAAAGACATAAAATAAATTGTAGGACAGCCTTTTCCGTTGGGCTTTCAAATTTCCAAATATCCGTCCCAGTTCTAAAACGAAAGTAGGCATGTTTTTAAGACTGTATCATTTACCAAAGTAACACTTTCTTTGTTTTAGTAAACAAATTTTCCGTGTGTAGGTATGTAAGAGAAACTCTCTTAAAATCGGTAGGGGAGAGGAGGGTACCTTGGCGCACCTAAAAGAAAACATGAATTTAAAAGAAAAATATACAGCCGTAAATAATGGAAAAATATGCTTAAAATAACTTGATATCTTGGCTATAGTATTAAAGTCAAGGAACACTGTTTTATAACAAATTTAAAGAATCGGGTAATGTTAATTTTTCTGAAGTACTACCCTTGTATCAAATTAAACAAAAGTTAGGAAAAAATCCTATTACTAAGCTTGTAATAATTTTTTGTTACTTACATATTAATCAACATTCAGATGATAGAACCATTTTCGTGAGCCTAACTATTATAGTTTCTTGTGAATATAAGAGTGCGCCAACTTAGCCTCCGCACCAAGTAGTGATGAATATCGATCATTTTTGGACAAAATCGAGATTTGATTAAAACATAGTTAGATGGAACTGAAATTTAATGAAGATCAAGAATTTGTAATGAAAAAAGTCGATCGAGACGAGACGATCATCTCGATTGAGTGATCGTTCCTTTCGATGTGATGAGTATGGTGTTCAAGGTTTCAATTTAATCTAACAAAATTTAAGAAAAATTTCAAAATGATCGACATGCATCACTAGCACCAAGTTACCTTCCTCTCACCTAGGTGCAGTTTTTAACATGCCTCTTTTTAGGTAAATATGCATTTGAATCAAGATCTTATTGCTGAGAGCGGAATCGAGATTCTTCGATTTTGCTTGGTTCACACTTCTACACATTACAACACGGTGAAATGCGTACTTTACGCCTCGATGGAAAGAGCGTGAACACTGAACAGCCACGAGCAGTCCAGTCCTACGGATTACAGAAGGAGCCGGCTACGAGTAAGTCTCTCGTTTAAAATGCAGATTAGACCTTGGTCGCCCTTTAGGAAGGGCCGCCACTAACTTACTGAGTGCCAAGAATCGTAGAAATACCACTTTACGAACACCCACAATGGGAAAGTTTCTGATACAAAATTCTATAAAATAAAATGCTTCAACTGTCCCAGGAAAATGGGGAATTTAAAAATCGCCAAGAGATTCTACATTCTCAAGGAAACAACAACAAAAATATTTATTTGAATCGATTTTGTACAATTGAGGGCCCGGATCAAAGAACCGGTTATAACTTTCTGACGCCTAGAGTGGATAGACCCCTGAAAGTCGATGAAATTCAATTGATTGCCAGAAAGTTATAACTGGTTCTTTGATCCGGGCCCTCAATACCGAAACTGGCATACTGCTGCTTCTATTTTGCGCAGATTAGATCTTGGTGGTACTTTAGGAAACGCCGCCACAGAACGACAAAATAGTTGAATTCGTAAACACATAATTGAATTTTCGACCTAAAAAGATGAATTTTAAACCAAAAACTGTTCTACCAAATTGCCAGATTTTCAGCAGGGG
>CAKNWT010045558.1:0-12563 GCA_932066315.1 Andricus coriarius | reverse complement strand
CATCGTTCATATAAAATTATTATTAATATAACTCTATAATCTTAGAATATAAATTATGAAAACATTATCGTTTCTCAATAAAATTCAAAAACCAGCAGAAATGATTTATAAAATTACTAAATCATGTTTCCATAGCAATTCATAGCTACTCATTGAATTAGTAAGTCGGCACTACTAAGCAGATTAGTAGAACACCCTTAATAATGAATTTAGTAACTTAAATCTTACCATTTTACCTTTTAGAATTTGACAAAATTACTAATTTAACAGTCTGATACAATGCTACTAATTGCATTAGTAAAATTTCTACTAATTTGGATTTAGAGAGTATAATGGTCATCGTGTGTCCGCCAATAGATCAATCCACGCGTCTCGAAGACGCGAACAATTACATCAAATGCAGTACTGTTATATTCCCAAAATCAAAAAAAACCCTCTTATGAACAAGGAAAATAATTTTATTACAAAATTTTAAACGATATTGGTAGGCTATGGTAGGTCATGAAAGGTTCCTAATTTGGGCAATCGATGCGTCTCGAAGTCGCTAACAAATATATCATATGCATTACTTTTGTATTTCCAAGTTTAAAAAAGTTTTACTCATATCAACAAGATAAGCAATTTATTTTTTAATTTATGAATCGGTATTGCTAGATCATAAGAGGTCATAGAAGGCTTCTCAACAGGTCATTCGACGTGTCTCGAAGACACGAACAAATATGTCAGTCATCAAAGTTTTAACAATAGGTCGATCGATGAGTCTCAAAGACGCGAACAATTACGTCAAATACAGTACTGTTATATTCCTGATATAAAAAAAATTCTCTTATGAACAAGGAAAATAATTTTATTACAAAATGTTAAAACGATATTGGTAGGCTATGATAGGTCATGAAAGGTTCTTAATTTGAGCAATCGATGCGTCTCGGAGATGCGAACAAATATATAATATGCATTACTTTGGTATTACTAATCTTAAAATAAGTTCTCCTAATATCAACAAGATAAACAATTTATTTTTTAATTTATAAATCGGTATTTAAATGTTTTTTTTAACAGAAAAAACTTACATACAAACGAAAATTTAAAAAAATTGTATTCTTGAGCTCCTTGTCTCGAATTGTATCGAAATATGTAAACAAATTAAATCTGAAAATTTAGGTCACTCCCTCTATGAGGAAGCAATAGAAAAGAAATATCCTACATTAGGATTGTCCAAATATTTTTTTTCGAATTTTCATGCATATCGCTTCCAAATGTATTTCCCGTAAGAAAAAAAAAGAGTTTTTGTATATTTTAATCAGAATCGTCAATATTAGATGGAAACAAATAAATAATTATTATTCAAAGATCACCCTATACGTCTGTTTTATAAGGTCCCAAAAAAGCCTAATGAGTGAAAAATTTGGTTTTGCGATTTTTCAGCACTAATTATGATTTTTTTACGGTTTACATAATACAAATTGGTTCTCATACGTAAAATGCTACTTTCTACTGATAATTAGATGTTTACATAAATTGTTCAAACATTTTATTATTGTTTTTAGAAATTCCCTTTCAGGATAGAGTTAAAAAGTCGCTGTTTTTTCCGAATTTTTAAACTTATTTTCAACTTTCCAGTTAGATCGAGGCAATAGTCAATTAAATTTAACAGAAAATTTTACATAAAAATTAGAGAATCATTTTTTAAACCATCCAGAATCTTTTATATTAAATGAATATGAATGTTAATAATAATTATTTTTTCTTAACTAAAAAGTAAAAAAAACCGCAATTTTCTAGCATCACTCTAAAAGAAGATAGTTATAAACAATAAAAAATTGTTTATATAATTATATATGTTAAATTGCGTTAATTATTATCTCGTTCTGAGTGAAAAATTTACAAAAAGTGGAACATTTCAGAAAAAAAAACCACAACTATCTAGTATTATTATAGGCGAATAGAGTTATAAATAACAATAATTTGTTTAAACAATTTATTATTATTCATAATAATATGCTCCTAGAATGATGCTAGAAAGTTGCATTATTTTCTACAAATTTTCACCTTTGGTTTACTTTCCAACTATAGTGAGGTAATAATTAATTTTTGTTAACAAAAATAATTATGTGAACAATTTATTATTATTTTTAATAATTTTTTTTTAAATAATGCTAGATAGCTCACGTTTTTTCAGAAATTTTAAACTTTTCGTCCACTTTTTACTTAATAAGATAATAATTGATGCAAGTTAACAAATATAATTGGTTAAGCAATTTATTGTTGTTTATAACTATCTTCTCTTAAGTTGATGCTAGAAAGTTGCAGAGTTTTCTGAAATATTTAGCTTTTCTTTATTTTTTTATTTAGGAACAAATAATAAATAATAATATTAATTTAAACGAAAAGGCTCTTAGAAACTACTTAAAAGGAAACTAACATTTAATATGATCCGTATAGAAAATTTGAAGAATATTTCAAATATCTGTTTTATTTAAAATAAAGTTAAAAATAAATAAAGTTAAAAATGTTAGAAAACTCCGTAACAATCTAAAATTTTTTAGGTGAATAGAGTTATAAACAATAATAATTTGTTTAAACAATTATTTTTGCTGAATTTCGTTAATTATTACCTCACTCTGAGTAAAAAGTAGACAAAAGTTGACAGTTTGAAAAAAAACGCAATTTTCTGACATTACTCGAAGAGAATATTGTTATACATAATGATAATTTTTTGAAACAATTATTTTGGCTAAATTGCATTAATCATTACCTCGCTCTAATTCAGAAGTTGACAAAAAGTGGAAAATGTCAGAAAAAGCAGCAACTATCTATAAGAGAAAATATTTATAAACAATAATAATTTGCTAAACAATTAAGTTTATTAAATTGTATTAATTATTACCTCAAACTAATTCAAAAGTCGATAAAAAGTGGAAAATTATAGAAAAACTGCAACTTTCTATCGTTATTTTAAGAGAATATTGTGATAAATATTCATAATTTGTTATAACAATTATTTCCGTCCAATTTAATTGATTATTGCCTCCCTCTGTATTTAAAAAGTTGAAAATGGGTTTGAAAATTTTGAAAAACCGTTACTTTCTAACTCAATTCTAAGAGAAAATTGCTAAAAAACATTTATATTATTTCGCTTTAAAATCTTTATTATTTTTCGAAATTTTAGAAAATGATTTGAAATGTTTTACAAAATTTTCAATTTCATCTTAAAATTTATTTTTCAAAATAAAAACATGAGTCGCAATTTTTTCGGGAATCTTAAGACATCATTTTTATTCTTTGAACCCTTTTCAAATTCTTAAGAAGCTTCTTTTTCGGAATTTAGATAACCTATTTATTTTTTAAGTTTATTTATTTATGTGTTTTTAAACCTATATAAATATAATTTTTCTAAGATTCTTAAGAAAATTCCAAAAAAAATTTGAAAGTATTTAGAACTTGTAGAAGTTTGAAAAAAATTACAAAATATTTGATAAATTTTCGAACATTTTTCAAAGTTTTAAAATATTTTTATTATCTTCAAAACATTCAAATTTCCTGAATATCTTTTTAATTGAATTGAATTATTCTTAAAATTTTGAAAAATCTTTCAAAATTAAAATATAATTGGCTTTAAAATTAATTTTCTAATTTAAAAATTCATAAAAAATGTTTTCCGGAATACCAAGAAAATTTGTTTATTACCTTAAAATGTTTCAAAATTCTGAAAAAGCTTCCAATTTTATTTCGAAAAATCCGAAAATCTACGTATTGATTTACATTTTTCGAAATATTTTCAAATTTTAAATTATTTGTTTACTTTTTGCAAAACTTCTCAATAGCTTTTTAAATGATTCGAATTTGTCCTAAAATTTTTGAAAAAACAGTCAAAACTAATAAAATTATCATAAAATATTCCAGATTTTTTTTTAAATTTTGGAAAATATTGTTTTCAAATTTGTATGCATATCGCCAGGAAATATTTTCGAATCCACACAAAAATAAAACAATTTTTTTTTTTTTTTTTTACAAAAAAATGATATTCAGAGGTGGCGCAAGCCCCATGAAGTTTAACACGTATTTCCCATAAAAAAATAAGTTTTTGTAACTTTTATTCAGAAACGTCAATATTAACTCAATCCAGTTTGAATTAAACATTTCTCTTTACAATTAACCATAGAATACAAATCAAATATTACTTTTTAAATATAACCCCCATAAGTCTGTTTTATAGGGTCCCAAAAAATCCCCATAAGTGAAAAAACGAGTTTAGCGAGGTTTTGGCGCTAATTATGATTTTTTGCGATTTTTTAAACGCAAATTGTTTCTAATACATAAAATACTACTTTATATTGATAATTAAATTTTGAAATAAAATGTTTAAATAATTTGTTATTGTTTTTAGCAATTTTCTCTCAGAATAGAGATAAAAAGTCACGGTTTTTTAAAAAAATGTTCACTTTTTGTCAAATTTTCCATTAAAATGAGGTAATAGTTAATCAATGTTAGCAAACATAATTTTTCAAACAATTTATCATTGTTGTTAATTATATTTTCTTTGAATAATGCTAGAAATTGCGGTTTTTCCCTGAAATTTTTTACTTTTTGTACACTTTTTAATTAGAGTGAAGTAATAGTAAAAGTTGATCTTTTCTAAAATTTTTAAGTACTTGTTTCTTATTCACTTGGATTGACCTGATAAATTATTAAATTTAGCATAAATAATTGTTTAAACAAATTATTATTGTTTATAACTATCTACATCTATATTAATGGCAGATAAGCGCCAGAAAATTGCAGTTTTTTCCGAAATTTGTAACTTTACTTTGCCTTTTTAGTTATGAACAAATAATAAATAAAAATTAGAGAGAATCATATTTTAAACAATCTCTTTCTTTCTTGTGAATATATTTTTCTGAAATATAACACATATTTGAAATATTCAACTTTTCTATTTGGATCATACTAAATATAAATTTTCTATGAAATAGTTATTAAGAGCCTTTTTTCTGAAATTATTATTAATATTTATCATTTGTTTTTAACGACAAAGTTAAGGAAAAGCTAAAAATAACAGAAAAATCCATAACTTTCCTGCATTACGCCAAGAGAAGATAGTTATAAACCATAATAAATCGTGTAAGCAATTATATTTGTTAACTTGCATTAATTATTGCCTCACTAAGTAATAAGTGGACAAAAAATTAAAAAGTTCGGAAAAAACGCGAATTTTTAGCACTTATCTAAGAGAAGAAGTGGGCGAAAAGATCAAAATTTTTGTAGAACCCTCAAATATCTAGCATTAATAAAGAATAAGATTGTTATACACAATAAAAATTTGTTTAAATAATTATTTTTGCTTAATTGAATTCATTATTAACTCACTCCAAGTAAAAAGTGGAGAAATAGTTGAAAATTAAAAAAAACGCAACTTTCTAGCATTATTCAAATTGAACATTATGAACAATTATGATAAATTGTTCAAATAATTGATTATGTTAACTTCACCTAAATATTTAATTATTATATAGTTATTATTAATTGAAAATTTGACAAAAGGTGGAAGACTTGTGAAAAAACTGCAATTTGCTAGCATTATTCTAAGAGAATATTAATAATATTAATAAATTGTTTGAAAAATTATGTCTATTAATATTAATTAAGTATTACCGCACTCTGATTAAAAATTGGACAAAAAGTGGAAAATTTTCGAAAAACCCTCGACTTTCTAACTCTGTTCTCAGAGAAAATTGCTGAAAACAATAATACATTTTTTAAACAATTTATGTAAACTATCAGCATAAAGTCGTATTTTACGTACTAGAAACAATTTGCTTTAAAAAAAACCGCAAAAAAATTACAATTAGCGCCAAAAACTCGCAAAACCCGTTTTTTCACTTATGGGGGTTTTCTGGGATCCTATAAAACAGACTTATGGGGGTGATATTTAAAAAGTAATATTTTTTTCGTATTCTATGGCTAACTGTAAAAAGAAATGTTGAGTTTCGACTTGATTCATCGAATATTGAAGATTTAAATTAAGATTTACAAAAATGTATTTTTCTTCTTATGGGAACTACGTGTTAAACTTTATGGGGCTTGCACCACCTCTTACTATAATTTTTTTTCAAAAAAAAATGGAATTAATTTTTTGTGGATTCGAAGAAGTTTCTGGGCGATATGCATCAAAATTTGAAAAAAAATGTGGACCACCATAATATAAAATGATAAACCCATCTCTCTTAATAAAGTAACGACCTCCTAAACTTTTATATTAGTCTTTATTATTGCTATCAAAATTTATGTACTATATATAGATTTGCATGCATATTTAAGTACATATTTTAAAGGGCACGTAGCACAAACCAAACAATAGTATGTTTGCACTCTGTTATAAAGGAACGGATATTAAGAAGCTATAACAAGTATCACGACGTCTCCGATGGATCAATAAACTTACAAACTTGCAACATCTGATATGGTATTGTAAGAAAACACAAAAAAAAAAAAAATTTTTTTTTTAAATAATAAATAATACAATTGATCACTGTGTATTTTTCTTAGGGTAAAGGTACCTATCATGAAACATGTCCCAATTATGAAACAGTTTGACAAAAAATTCGATTTATAAATAATAAAATAAAAAAATTGAGTATAAATTATTATATTAATAAGTATAAAATTTAGGCTTTTCATCTATATAAAATGCAAGTTTGGTTCTGAAGTTTCAAATACTAAAAAATAATTTTGATTATCTAATATCCAAACTTGGGAAAAATGACTGCCATTTATCCGAGTCAGAAGGCTTAATACCTACATTTGCATTAAAATGTGTTATTTATTATATTGATATAGCTTATGTAATGTTATTGTTATATAATAGTTGAGCTTTAAGTAAAACAAATTAATTTTTAATAATAAAACGAAGTTTCAACCAAATAGTTCAATTTTTGACCAAAGTGATAAATTTTCAAATATATATATATTCAACCATGAAGATTAATTTTCTAAAAAAAAAATGCAAATGTAAATGATAAATTTTTAACCAATAATTGAATTTTGAAAAAAAAGAGGTGAATATTGAACAAAAGATCAAATAGTTAAATGGTAAGTCAAAAAAATTAATTTTTAACAACAACAAAAACAGATCTCTAGCCAAACAGTTCAATTGTCAACCAATGTGATGAAATTCATCTAAAATGATGAATCTTTAACTGGAATAGTTGAATTTTATACCAATAAGGTACACAAATTTTCCACCAAATAGTTCAATTTTTAAATAAAAAAGATAAATTATCAACCACATAGTTAAATTTCCATCCAAAAAGAAAAATTTTTTAACCAAAAATAGAATAATTAAATTTCACGTTTTAAAAGCTAATTTCTAGCAAAATAATAAATTTTCAACAAAATAGTTCAATTTTCAACTTGAATAGTCAAATTTTTAAATAGAAACATTGATTTTCAACCATTTACTTAAATTTGCAGCTATGAATTTTGAATTAAAAGGATGAATCTTTAACAAAAAGAAATAATTATCAACAAAGGAATTTAACTTCTAACCAAGGAGTTGAATTTTCCACTAAAAAATGTAAATTCTCAACGAACAATGTAATGTCATTGTAATTTCAACCAAAAAGCTTTTACTTATAAATAAAAATTAGTTAAATTCAATAAAAAAGACAAATTTTCAAAAAAAGCTCTTGAATTTTCAATGAAAAAATACTTTTCAGTCAAGAGAAAAAATAAGTTTAAAACAAACTGTTGAATTTTCAAGGAAAAATATGAATTTTCAACCAGGAAGATTAATTTACTACCAATGTGACGAATTTTCAAATAAAATGATGAATCTTCAACTGGAATAGTTGAATCTCATACCAAAAAGATACACAAATTTTCCACCAAATAGTTCAATTTTTAAATAAAAAAGATCAATTATCAACCAATTAGTTTAATTTTCATCCAAAGAAGATAAATTTTTAACCAAAATAGAATAATTAAATTTTCTGTTTTAAAAAACTGATTCAAACAAAAATAAAAATAAATGAATTTTCAACAAAATAGTTAAATTTTTAACTGGAATAGTCAAATTTTTAGTAAAAAAAAATTGATATTCAAGCAGTAAGTAGAATTTCCAGAGATAAATTTTGATTTAAAAGGATGAATCTTTAAAGAAAAATATTAATTTTTTACAAAGGAGTTTAACTTTTAACCAAGGAGTTGAATTTTCAACTAAAAGAGATGAGTTCTCAACGAAAGATGTAATATAATTGTAATTACAAACAAAAAATATTTTTATTTTAAATAAAAAACAACTGAATTCAACCAAAAAAGACAAATTTTCAAGAATAGTTGAGTTTTCAATAAAAAAATAATTTTCAGTCAACAGAGAAAACAAATTTAAAACAAACTGTTGAATTTTCAAGAAAAAAAAGTATGAACTTTCAACTAAGAAGATTTATTTTCTACCAATGTGATGAATTTTCAACTAAAATGATGAATCTTCAACTGGAATAGTTGAATTTCATACCAAAAAGATACACCAATTTTCCACGAAATAGTTCAATTTTTAAATGAAAAAGATCAATGATCAACCAAATAGTTCAATTTTCATCCAAAAAGATACATTTTTAACCAAAAATAGAATAATTAAATTTTCCGTTTTAAAAAACTAATTTCTACAAAAAAAAAGAAAAGAATTTTCAACAAAATAGTTAAATTTTCAACTAGAATCGTCAAATTTTTAGTTATAAACAATGATTTTCGACCAGTTAGTTGAATTTACAAAGATGAATTTTAAATTAAAATGATGAATCTTTCACGGAAAAAATTAATTTTTAACACAGGAGTTTAATTTTTAACCAAGGAGTTGAATTTTCAACTAAAAAAGATAAATTCTCAACGAACAATGTAATATAATTGCAATTTCCACCAAACAATATTTTTATATTAAATAAAAAACCACTGAATTCAACCAAAAAAGACACATTTTCAAGAATAGTTGAGTTTTCAATAAAAAAATACTTTTCAGTTGACAGAGAAAATAAATTTAAAACAAACTGTTGAATTTTCAAGTAAAAATATGAACTTTCAACTAAGAAGATTTATTTTCTACCAATGTGATGAATTTTCAACTAAAATGATGAATTTTTAACTGAAATAGTTGAATTTTATACCAAAAAGGTGCACAAATTTTCCACCAAATATAGTTTAATTTTTAAATAAAAAAGATCAATCATCAACCAAATAATTAAATTTTCATCCAAAGAAGATACATTTTTAACCACAAATAGAAGAATTGAACTTTCTGTTTCAAAAAACTTATTTCTAACAAAAAAAAATGAATTTTTAACAAAATACTTCAATTTCCAACTGGAATAGTCAAATTTTTAGTTAGAAACATTGATTTTCAACCAGTTAGTTTATTTTACAAAGATGAATTTTGAATTAAAATGATGAATCTTTCACGAAAAAAATTAATGATCAACAAAAGAGTTTAACTTTTAACCAAGGAGTTGAATTTTCAACTAAAAAAGATTAATTCTCAACCAACAATGTAATATAATTGTAATTTCAACCAAAAAAGATTTTAATATTTAATAAAAATTAGTTAAATTCAATAAAAAAAGTCAAATTTTCATAAAAGCTGTTGAATTTTCAGTTAAAAAATACTTTTCAGTCAACAGAGAAAATAAATTTAAAACAAACTGTTGAATTTTCAAAGAAAAATATGAATTTTCAACCAAGAAAATTAGTTTTCTACCAAAAAGGACGAATATTCAACAAAACACATAAAGTTATTATTAAGGACAATAAAAAAAACGAAAAGGGTACTCAGCCTAATATTTTACTTACACTTCACTTTAACCAAGTTTCTTAAGTTTTGACTTCATCCTTCATAGTTTTTTCTTCTTTTTCATCCACTTAAATAAAAATTCATTGTCTACAACAAACGTTTTTAAGCAAAAATAAAATTTAATCTACTCCGTTCACAAAAACTACCCTTCATAGGTCAGGTTTTTCAATTTTAACGAAAACTTTTATTTAATTTATTTATCTCTGTGAACAATTAAAATAAAAGTTCATTGTGCGATTTAGTTTGATTTAATCTAGAAAATAATATGAAATAAGCCACATTAATATAAAAACACATTTCTTTGCTGATCCATGATAGGGACATGCATTATGGAACACCAGCGCAAGAGTCCAAAAATTGTTTCATAATATGTAAATATAGGTCGTTCCGCTTTTTTTATAAAAAATATAATGACTTTGCTTCGACTAAATTAAAATTTTATTAGGCGTTTCGCATTCAGAAAAGATCAGCCCATTCATTGATATAAACATTTTTAAAATATATTCTACTATCGTTCCAAAATTAATGGAAATCTCAAAAAATTTGTCTCACGGTAGGTTTACCTTAAAAGAAAAAGTTTTACCTTAAAAGAAACGTCTTGAAAATTTTATTTCTTTGATCTCCTCTATAACACTTCTATTCTTTTTGCACTTCACATCTTTCCGCATTTCACTTAACGGTACGTATTTCATACATGTATTGTACACGGTGAAAACTTTGTACTGTAAAATTGAAAACACTTTCCTGTGTGCAATTTTCATTTATAGGTAAAGGAATGTTAAATAGTCATCTCAGTTAATATGAAATTAATTCGCTTTTAATATCATTTTATTGAATCGTATCACATAGCAATTTCGTGGAACATGTGTATCATGGTGAATTACATTATTTTGATGACCCTCTTTCATTGGTACTCAAACTTGTTCGGTATTAAAAGTTCGATTTTATGACTTAACCCAGGAAAATGTCCTATTTAAGGACATTGAATATTGTAAATAATACAATAAAATGTACAAAAAATTTTGTTGAATCGACCAAATATGGTTGAGTCAACAAAAATAAATTTTTCATTCTATAGCAGCCAAATCGTTTTGTTCTGCAAACAAGATATTTTTCTCAGAATTATTATTATTTTATGTAATAATCTTCAAATTCTTTTATTCACTTTGTCGACATTGAAGCTTATATGTCTCAGGATTTTTTTTTCTAGCACCCAGCTTAACATTTTGTGTTAGTAGACATTATTTTGAAATCTTATAAAAATGTTAAAGGAATCTATATTATCAATAGAGAATAACAGAAAATTTTTATGTCTTTTTAGACTAGATGGAGTTATGAATTAAAAATCATTTTTAATTAATTTTTTTTCTAAAAAAAGTTCTTCTTCTTTCACTCCGCTGGGATTCGAACCACAGAGCTTCTTATTTTCGGTCAGGTGCTTTTTTTGTGCTTTTAATTAACGATCATCTACTGTAGGTTCAATATCTACTGTAGGGTGGTCTACCCTGATCATTTTTATATAACTTTAGGATCGTTGAAAATTACATGCAGAGTTGGCGAAGTTCTTCGAAAAAATAAACTAATTGGAGAATTTGCAATTGCAAATCTCTCAAATTGAATAAATTTTTATTTTATATTTTCACAATAAAAACTATTTAAAAAAAAGCATTCAAAATTTCATAATTTTCTATTAACATATTAACTATTGAAGAGTCTCCAATTAGAAATATTCAATATTGCAGAATTTTAAATTCCAAATCTTTAAAATTGAAGGAATTTTCATCATAAATCTTCAAAATCGAACTTAAAAAAAACCTTTAAAATTACATACCTTAAAATTTAAATGTTGAAAATTGAATAATTTGCAATTCTTTATTTTTAAACTTCAAGCACTTTCCATTGTAACTCTTCAAAATTGTAGAACTTTGATTTAGAAATCTTTGAAATTCAGCCGTTTTGAATTTTGAAAATTTACAATTATGCAAGCTTTAAGTTTTATAATTTAAAATTCTATAATTTTGGTAATTTATGCTTGAAATTTCATCAATTTGAAGATTTAGAGTTAAAACTCGTCACTTTTAATCATCAAAATCTTCAAAATAATCACAATTTATGAATTTAAATTTAAATAGATCTTTCAAAATAAATTATTGTCAATCTTCAAAATTGTAGAACTTGAAATTGTAAATCCTTAAAATTGAATAGTGTTTATTCTTAAAACTAACAGTTACAGAATATGTAAATTTGAAAGATTTAGAATTGAAATCTCAAGTTTTGATCTTCAATATCATCAATATTTAAGAATTTTTATTTATAAATACATCAGGCTTTTAATTTTTCCAATTCACGATCAAAAATTTGGCCAGTTTTAACCTTTACAATTAAAGGTCCTGTATTTTTTATGCATTCCATTCAAAATTTCTTCAATTTGGAAGATTTAGAATTGAAAACTTGACTTAATTTCCAAAATCATACAAATTTAAAAATTTGTATTGATAGATTTAGAAAATTTTTAAGTTTTTCATTGCATCTCTTTAAAATTATAGATCTTTGAATTTTAAATCTTTAAAATTTAAAAGTTTTTAATTTTGTAAATTTATACTTCAAAATTTTACAAGTTTTAAGTTTTAAAGTTAAAAGTTCTATAACCTTTATACTTTAAATTTGAAATTTCCTAAATTTAGAAGATTTAGAATTAAAAACTAGACTTTTGATTTCGAAAATT
>CAKNWT010045504.1:0-10121 GCA_932066315.1 Andricus coriarius | reverse complement strand
TTTGGGCTTAAGAGAAACCTGAATGTTGATGTTTCTCCGGGTCCTGAAGTGTCGCTCTTCCTCTATTGGATGTCTGCTCGCGGTTGGTCTGAGTCTCGCCTCTCTTTCTCTGCTGCCGGCTTCTTCTGGCTGCGGTTGAGTAGGCGCTCCGCTTATATAACCCCTTTTTCTGAGTTCCTCGGCACGGTTTCGCAGACGTTGATGCGAAAAATGCGAGAGCTCTGGGTGTTTCTCGCACCACAGAGTATGCAGTCATGCCATGTAACCTTTTCGTTCAGGGGTCATACTGGTATCATAGCACTCCAGCAGGTCGTCCCTGAGTCGATCCGTCCACTTAAAAGTAACGAGATTCTGCCGGTCAATCGCATTGACCTCGTCTTGATTGGCTCCCCTAACTATAGGATAGTCGGCATTGTTGTCCGACCCACTGTCGGAAGCCCTGCGCGTTCGATTGTTTTAAACCGCACTTACTACAACTATGCTTGGTGTTGTCATTGTTGTTTTCACGAGCAGCTAGGGAAAAGGTTACGTCCATCCTTGTAGAGCCCTGCATGCAAGGATAAGGCTGCATACTCTGAGGTCGCCCGGTATCTCAGAGTCACCGTTTGAGACACCTCACCCAGGTGCCATTCAGCTTTCGGTACGGTTGTCACGCCTCCGCTTAGGGGTTATTCCTTCGGGACCATCCCTGGACAATTGTCCGCGACTGCTTATTAATTATTCTAACCATATTCAGCAGAAACCCTTGGTACAGGGACCCTCTATCCGCAACTCGAGGACGCGTTCGGCGGCTTTGTCATAAGCCCTTCGGTGCAATTCCGAAGGAATCAAAACCGAAACCGAATATATATATATATAACATTCGACCACTCTTAAAACCTGTCCCTGAGAAACTTTTTACTATATAATTAAAATGTCAGATCATGTGCATTTTAAGCACTTATTCGATCATAAACAGTTTAAGTGCATGCAAGCCCTCAGCAATAAATAGTACAGAACCAAAATTATTTTTTACACTTTTCCTTTCCTAGGTCAGACATTTACGACTTTTAGATTATCGTAATAACCCCAAGTGTTGAGAACCGAGGCGCTTCAAGTTTCAAGTGGGCGTGGTAAACCGCTGGCCACAATCCCGAGGGTGGATAAGGGCAATAAAGGAACCCGAAAAAAAGCGTGAGCACGTGTTCACTCTGACTCTGATTGGGTTTTCTTAAATTAAAGGCCCTCCTCTTAAGGGAAGACCCAAAATTTTGATTGGTTAAACAAACATCAAAAAGTAGAATTGATTATTTGGAACCCTTGCCGAATCTAAAACTCATTGTTCGTATTCAGAAATAGTAATTTTTCTCTAATAAATAAAAAAGTGGATACCTAAAACTATTTCATCTTTATTGTTATTTCTTCTTTCACTTACCTATCTTTATAGGTTTGAAATTTTTTTAAACGTACCGCGCTTACTTTCGAGTCCGACCGGTAACAACGCGACAAATACAGAGGTCGCGATACCCGGGTCGTGACAAATTTTTGGTCTGTTTGGTCATTGTTGTCATACACAACAATGACACATGGCGAGAATTGATACTGAAGATTCTCAAAACATCTATCAGACCTTCGAAAGAGAAGTCCCTGCAACCGTTCCTGAATATATCCAATTGCCTAGAAACACCGTGCGAAGAACTGTAATATTATATAGGAACCCTTCACGCAGACACATAAAAAAGAGAATCCTCAGGAATATCACAAACCTAAGAAACTGGGGTACTAATGATGAATCACACGACATCTAAAAGGTTCTATTCTTAAAATAAATAAGAGGAATCCAACGCTCGGGGCGGTTATACGTGAAGTATAATCCACCGTGGTACCAGGACCAACGATCCAGGCAACTGGATCTGGACCAGAGAACTTCCTCTCACCGAGTACCAAGCAACAAGGATCATCAGGATGCTGAAAAGGAAAATTCAAGTGTTAGTGCGGGAGTGTATAAAGGGCAATTCCGTATAGTGAAGTTTTAATATTAAAGTGGAATGCTGAATGAACAACAAAAGTAGTAAGTCTCGCATGCATTTGTTTTTCTTTTTCTCTCTCTGCCTTAATTATCTCGTGTGTATCTTGTCTCAGAAGGTTGGACCAAAGTAAATAAGATGTCCAAGGATGAATTTTATTTTTAAGATGCAAATTTTTACATTAAAATTCCTTTTAACTCTCGTGGTTTGCTGTCAATAGTATTCCCTTTTTATGTGCGTAATCTCGGGGTATGTTTAACAGTAATCGCGAATACCTGTGTTTTACTGCTATAAAAGAAAATTGTTGGGAGATTAACGTCATCCTTGACGATTATTCCATTAAGAAGTTCCTTGTGCCAAGAAGAGATTCCAGTTCGTAAAAATTATTTAATATCCAGGAAAAATATTCTAACGGATTAATAAAGCTATGTCGGATAAAAGCGTGGACAAATTGTCTTAAAATCCGTACTTTCGATGAAATTTTTGCGTTGACTTTCTTTTACCCCTTGAACAAATTCCACAGGCCCGAATCTAGAGTTTGAACAGGGGATAACATGTTTAATGGAACTGTCCACTACACTTGTACCACAAAATTAACAACTTTCTTTTGGGAAATTACAATTTATTTACATGGGAAGACACAATTCTTTTTAGTGCCAAGAAAACAAAACCCACCCCCTAAATCTCTCATTGTTGAAACTTTATTTAACGACCTTTTCAAGCTCTGTAATATTCTGACCTGGAGACATTGTCTCGAAATTCGCGTCTTCGACGGAATAAATACCGCTGGATTCATTGCACCTCTTTGATGAAATGTCAGACTTACCATGACAGAAGAAGAAAATAAATATCTCTGCGTCACCCACCTGATTAATGACCTCGAGTGGGAGATACAAGTCTTTAATGGGCCTTGGACTTTCGTTTTCCTTGCACCACGCTTGACCGTTACAACGATCTTTCCCACACCGTGCGAAGATTTCGATTCCTATTATAATACGAATAAACTCAAAGTTTGTACCATCTCCGAAGTAGAAGGTTGTTTAAGGATTTGCACTTTTGACGCAAACAGCATAGCTAAATTTCTGGCCCCTATTTGATTCTGGTCTTTATAAGGGTCATGTTGATAAATCCTATAGGTGGACACGAATAACCTATTAGTGAAAAAATGAATGTATTAAATATCTTATAATATGTTACTAGAAAATACTAATTACCTGTGCCTTATTGAAAAAACTTTTGGTCATTTTGCTATAACTATATTTGATGAAGACGATGTCCCACATGTGTATTTTGTACCCGTTCTCGCATCAAATCAAAACTTCAACACAGATCTTGACGATTCAGATGAAGAACTTGATTTTCACATCTGTAGAATCCGTCAATTAGCAAACTCCTGGGAAATATCGATTTTTGCTGACCACTGTTGTTTTCATTTCCGAGCTCCCTTCGAACTTTTTTTGTAGAATCCTTTTTTGTTCACGGAAGTAAATCTATAAAAAATGCTCCTTGACAACACTACATATATGTGCCAAAGACTTACATTTCCTGATCATTGGCTTCTTACTATCCATACAGAAATTAGGATTTATAAATTTATCGCTCCTTTTGGCCCACAACAACCAGGTCGTGACTCAGACCCAGATTACATCCCTTATGAAGAAGACATCTTAAATGAATTACAAACATTTTATCCTTGTCAAGTGGAAACCTTCGAAACAAAGTGGTATATTAATTTGACAATTGGTAGATACTATTGTACCCACGAAATTCGTTTTTTGGACAACCTCCAATTATTTTAAAACTATCAAATAAACTCTAACTCATTATATAAAATGGAAGGGGAACAAAATCCACCCCCCGGTTCAAGCAACACTTCCCTAAACGACCACTCCTATTTACCCCAAACCCACCAAATATTTTCGCAAGTCCCAATTCCCAGCAATATGTTCAACGTTCCTAATCATACTCAAAATGGGAATAATGACATTTATTCTGACCCCAATATGATTCCTCAATTTAACACTCTTGATTCCCCTGCAAATGGAGAAGGATCCGGAGTCAATTCCACTCCCATGATCTTGTATTCAATTGGCGAGAATGGCGTGATCGAACCCTATCAAATTCAAGGGCACCTTGGAAGCCTGCCCCAACCCTCAAACGTGAACCCGATTCCTCTAAATGTAACCTTCAGCACTCCCCAATTAAGTGTACCCTCTATGAATCCACAGCCAGAACGTACACAAAACACTTCGCCCCGTTACGCTAGTCTGAAAATAGCTTCAGATATGGTGCCTGCCTTCGACGGCAAAAATCCATCGGTTATAAGTTTTATACGCGACTGCAAATTCACTGAGCAGTCTGTACACCCTGGAGATCGTCCATTTTTAATTAAGTTGATCAGGACCAGTATAAAGGGAGACGCTGATCTTTATTTGCAAAATAATTCGGAGCCTTCAAATTTAGACTCCTTACTCAACACCCTAAAATTGGCTTTTAGCCCTAAGCGAGATTTGAGCCAACTCCAAGCACAAATGTCAAACGTCCTGCAAAGATCGGACGAAACCGTCATGCAGTACGGTATAAGAGTGAGCGAACTCTTGAGGAAAAATTTAGAGGTCATTGAGCAATGTTTCCCTCCCGATGCCGTACCAGGAATGACATTGGGTGCTAATAAAAATGTCATTTCTTGTTTCATTCGGGGATTGTACGCGGAAATCGAGAGTAGAGTTCCAAGGAGAAACTACCTCCAAAATCTACACGACGCGATAAATTCAGCAGTCATAATCGAAAATGAACTGGAATATTTAAATATGATTAGAAGCGCCAAAGACATGACTGGTAATGGTACGAAACAGCCCTCGCGACCTTATTTTAAGGAACCCCCAGGATATTTATCAAGGTACCAAGGAGTACATCATATTGCAAAAACCGAGGCTACTCAGAAGTGGCGACAGTCCGAAAATCCTCGCGTTTGTTATAAATGCGGAAAACCTGGACACTTCAAGCGTGAATGTCCAGTGGCCGACGTAAGTAGACCTTACAACCAAACGCGAAGATTTATTCGTAAATGCGAATTTTGCGGCCGCCCTAATCACTACGAAGAGTCCTGCCTTGCGAAAAAGGGATATGACATGGATTTTTTTTTTAAAAAGCCCCTCCTTCGACCAGCCAAGGAGAACGGAGGAACGATCCAAAGACAATCGAGAAAAATCAAAGGAGTGCGAAACCCGTAGGGTCATTTGCAGCCTCAACGTCTCAAAAACGTTTAAAAAACCCTACTATCTTCCTCGAAAGTCACGCTTTAACGCAGCAAAGGGTTGAGATGCTAATAGACACTGGTTCCGATTTGAATATAATAAAAAGAAATTTAATTCATAACGATGTCCCGATTAATAAAAATAAGCTCTACAATTTAATTACAGTTGGGAAAGGAATTACACCTACAATAGGGGAGGTAACACTGCTAGTCAAAGGAGCTGAAGTAAAATTCCTAGTAGTCCCCAAGCAATTTAGACTTAAACAAGATGGAATTTTGGGAATGGAATTTTTAAAATCTCAGGAAGCAACCTTAACCTTTAAACAAAATTATGGGGAACCTATTTTTAATGGAAACACAATACCCCCAGAAGAACATAGCACTTTAGATTTACCTCCAAGGACTAAAAAACTTGTCACATTGCCTATTGAAAGAACAAATTTGCAAACTGGGTATTTAAAAAGAATTCAGGCCGGACCTGGTGTCTATATAGAATTTTTAGTAACTTCCAAAAATGGGAAAATACAAGTTTTTGCTATAAATTCAACCCCGGAAAATATAGAACTAGCTTTACCACCTGTTCAGCTGGAGGATTATTATGTCGTTCTCTCGCACAAGGATAGTCTTAATAACAACGAACCTTATTCAGAAAAACAAGTTGCACACACTCGACGGATGTGCGAAATTGTAAAAGGGTTAAATGTAGAAGATTTGAATGAGGAAGAACGTATTAGTTTGATCGAAATAATTAATCAATTCCCTTATCAATTTAAATTACCTAATGAAAAACTCACTTGTACTAGTACAGTTAAACATAAAATTATTACCACAGATGAGAAAGTTATAAATGTTAAACAGTATCGTCAACCTCATGTTCAAAAAGAAGACGTACGAAATCACGTAACCGAATTGCTTGCCAACGACGTCATAATACCCACTAGCTCTCCTTATAAATCTCCCCTATGGGTCGTCCCCAAAAAGCCTGACTCTCAAGGAAGAATGAAAACGCGCATGGTCATCGACTATCGCGCTTTGAATGAAAAAACGATCAGCGATGCCTACCCCTTTCCTAACATAACCGATATACTCGATCAATTAGGAGGCGCAAAGTATTTTTCGAACCTTGACCATATGGACATGACGAGTTCAAACGAATGCCCTTCGGTCTAAAAAATGCCCCCGCAACTTGTCAGAGAATGATGGATCAGGTTCTATCTGGGCTTCAAGGAATCGAATTGTTCATTTATATGGACGAAATTGTAGTCTATTCGAGTTCTTTGGAAGAACATGCCATCAAACTGAAAAAACTCTTTGGAAGGTTGCAAAGTAACGGGTTAACTCTTCAGCCAAATAAATGTAACTTTCTTCGAAAGGAAATTGCTTATCCAGGGCATGTTATAACCTAAGACGGTGTTAAATCAGATCCCAGAAAAATAGACGTGGTCAAAAATTTCCCCCGCCCCAAAACACGCCGCAATATTTAACAATTTCTCGGTTTAATCGGTTATTATAGACGCTTTGTACCCAATTTCGCAAAAATAGCTAAACTCCTCACCTATCTTACCAAATTAGGGATAAAATTTAATTGGGGAACTGAACAACAAATAGCCTTCGAAAAATTGCGAAATTTAATAATTACCGACCCCATCCTTCAATACCCTGATTTTAGTTAACCATTTTTAATAACCACAGACGCCTCAGATTATGCTTTAGGTGTCGTTATTAGTCAAGGTGAAATTGGGCAAGATCTACCAGTAGCATACGCCTCTCGAACATTAAATGATGCTGAGACTCGCTATGCAGCCGTCGAGAAAGAACTTTTGACCATTTTATTCGCAATAGAACATTTCCGACCTTATCTTTACGGAAGAAAATTGACTTTAGTAACACATCACAAGCCTCTCTGTTGGTTACATAACATGAAAAACCCAGGTTCTAAATTAAACAGGTGGAGATTGCGGCTAGGTGAATATGAATATACAGTAATTTATAAGCCCGGAAAAATAAACGCAAATGCAGATGCGCTTTCGCGTAATCCTGTAGCTAAAGATGGCGAATTTTTACAAGAAATGAATGTCGAGACGAATATAGCAAACGGTCAATTCGACGACGACAAAAATGACCCTTCACTTCCATTGACCTGCAGCAGGTACTTGCAATTGACTGTACAGTACCGACTTCAGATTTCGAAACAGAAGTAATGACAAAAGATGACTATCATCTTAACAATCTCTCCATTAAAAATTGTTTTTCCCTTTTTGTTTCTAACCTTGAATCCTATCCCCCAGACGAAACTAACAATGAAACAACTGAAGACGACATTTTTAGTAGTGAGGGAGAATCTTCTGATGGTGAAGGGAACGAGACTGCTGAAGAAATCTCAGAGTCATCGTTCTTACAATACATTTTTTATAAAGACCTCTCTCTCCTACAACGGGGTGCTGCCGATAACAATATCCGTACGCCCTAGGAGATGAAGTCGGCTATGTCAAATAGCAGGGATGCCTCTATCCTACAACGAGGTGCTGCCTATAGCAATATTCGTACGCCTCGGGAAGAGACATCATAGCTAAAAAATATGGACAAAGAAAATATTAGGGACCTCTGTATGGACGGGCTAATCGCATTGCATAAAACTAACCCGAGCAGTGCCCTCGATCCTGAGGTATTGAGGCACTCACATTCCGGAGATGAAATGCGAAAGCCTATAGGTGGGACGATTCTGAGTGATACAGAATCGGGGAATAGGGAACCTCTGTATGGACAATTTGATGCAACGCATGTATTGCCAGTTGATCCTGAGGTAGAGGAAGTGAGTGCCGGAGAAACGGAAAAGGATATCTTCACTCAGTCAGAAGATTATGTGCCGCCTCCTATGAGAATGAAAATCTCTGGTAAAAAGGGCGAGGAAAACTCCCCTAAAGCTAGATTCGTTTCGCTATTAAACAATTCTTGTGTCCAGTATAAACGAGACATGGTAGAAACTAGAGTGGATCATTTAATTCATATCATATCTGAAAATTGCAAATACTCTTCGAGTGTGAGTAAAAAGTTAGAATCGGAAGAATTAGTAAATTTCGATGCCCTCCGGTTAACCAGGCCTCAAAAGGGACACGTAGTAGTATTTGAAATTAACGACAGGTATATCTTTCCCTGGTAGCAAAAACTACCCACGACGAAAAGGCCAACCTCAGAACCTCAGAAGACTGTTTCAAGGGTCTGAAAGAGGCTATGGACACCCTAAGCGTTAGAACTTGTATGTCAAAAAAAGGAAACGGTTTAGATTATCTACATTGGAACGGAATCGAGAAAATTCTCAAGGATATTTTCGGCGGAACTGGATACGTTATAAATGTGTGTTTAAACGAACTCAGAGTTCCAGGTTCCGACGAAAGAGAGAAAATTCTTGAAGAATGTCACTCGTCTACTACAGGGGTACATTTAGGAATTACTAAAACTTTACACGGGTGCGCGAAAGATTTGATTGGGACGGCATAAAACAGGGCGTACAGGAATTTATTAAAAACTGTGAGGATTGTCAAAGGACAAAACCAGTGTGTCAAAAAGGTAGAGAACCCATGAAAATTACAGACACCCCCAGGAAAGCATTCGATAAAATACAAATCGATATTGCAGGTCCTTTAGCAACAACTGAATCAAGCAATAAATATATCTTGACCGTTCAATATTGTTTAACTAAATATTCTGATGCCATACCTTTAAAAACAATCGATTCCGTAGCCATCGCTCTGGCTCTAGCTGAAAATATAAGCTGTCGGTTCGGATGTCCTAGAATTATCCACACCGATCAGGGAAGCAGTTTCCTCAGTCAGATTATGAAGACTTTTTGCAAGATATTTAAAATCAAACAAATAAAGTCTACTGCTTTCCATCCACAATCCCTCGGTGGTCTGGAACGCAGCCATCACGTCTTCGTAGAATAGCTCAGACATTATTGTAAGGATTATAGTTGGGACAGGTGGCTTAAGGTTGCGATGTTTTCGTATAACACAACAGTCCATTCAGCTACGCAATTTTCTCCACATAAGCTCGTCTTTGGAGAAGAAGCTAGAACTCCGTCCGAATTCGAAACAGGAGAAGTAGACATAACCTATAATGAACATTTGGATGAGTTACTTTTCAAAATCTACGAAGCACAAGCCACTGCCAGAGATAATATAAAACAAGCAAAATTAAGGTATAAATATTATTATGATAAAGAATCCAATATAGAAAATTACTCTGTAGGCGATTACGTGTACCAGTTAGAAGAACCTAGGAAGTCTAAATTAGACGATCACTATGTCGGTCCTTACTTGATTACAAATGTATTCTCTGATCATAATGTGGAACTCAAAATATCCGAACGTGAACGGAAGATCGTCCACAAGAATAAATTAAAGATAGCACATCTGCGTATGGATCCACAAGAATAAAAAGTGATTCAAATCGTGTAAGTAAATTTCGTAAACAAGATTTAAATGTTAGAAAAATGTGTAAATAATTACCTTTAAACTTCTCCAAAATTTCAAGTGTATGTATTATTCTGCTTTTAGCACTAAATAAAAATGTTATATAGTCACTTTATTTAACCTTGAAATCCTAAAATTTGTCTAGAACTAAGGACACACAAAATTATATAAGGTTATTGTACGCGTTCTAGCATGCTTACACGTATTAGAATAAATAATGACATCTAAATTCAATAAATAATATATTTTCTATAAGTTTATAAACCCTTATTAAGCGAATTTTTACTATCAATAAAATATATTTTTAAATCAAGAATAAACAATCTCCTATGCGGCGATTTACTTAATTAAAACTAATAATATTTAAATATTTAAAGTAAAAAACAT
>CAKNWT010045485.1:0-10553 GCA_932066315.1 Andricus coriarius | reverse complement strand
AATTTTATTAAAAATTCACGTAAATCGAGAATTAAAATTTGTATACCTACAAGTACTGCACACGAAAAATAAAGCGTTTAGAGGGGTAATAATTATAAGAGAAATAAACATTTTATAATTAATAATTTTGTTCGCTTGACGGCCCTGTCTTTCTTCAGAGATTATGTTTACACCGGCTTTCGGTCAATTGGCTGTCAAACGTAGTTTCGTGTTCGTGTTGTTTCTATCATTTGTTGTTGCATTGATAGATTCCGAGATGGATTCTTAATCTCAGTATCAAGAATACATTTCATAATTAAACCTGAATCTTGAAATAAACTTGAAATTAATCAGAATGGCACGGTATAAAATTAAATCATCTGACTCAGAATTTTAATGAAAAATAAAAATAGTTAAAAGCAAGAAGAGCTGAGCAAGCTGAAATTCTTTCTTATCACGTATTATAATTTTACAATTATTAGGATTATAATTTAGAATAATAAGCGTAAAACTGAAAAACAATATTTCAAATTTGGAAAAAATAATTAAATTTTGGAAAAACGTTGCATTTTTTAAACAACTATTCTTCCCTGTCATGTTATGTTTAATGTGTTAATATTTTACAGTAATGTTTTACTTTACATGCAATCAGAGAAAGTCACCCGGAAAATGAAAAGTTGTAAAAGTTTATATATGCTACAGGTCCTTCAAGTGAGAATTAAGCGCGAATATTTATAGGGCTTCTTTCTATAAGGCCAATGAACCTAAGCATCATAAAGAAAAAAATTTTTTCAACATTTTTTCAAAAAAAGTTGCCCTTGCCAAAAATTCCCTGTATGTGGAGAATCACTCATATAAATGTCTTACAGCTATCATAGCAGATAAGGTACATTTTCACTGCGACGAGAATGGCATTTTTACAGAAGAACAAAAAGGATGTTGTAAAAACTGGCGAGGCAGTAAAGATCTAGTCACCATAGACGCTGTTGCCATGACGGAAGCTTGTAAACATCAAAGAAACTTGCACATGGCATACATTGACTACAAGCAAGCGTTTCCTTCCGTACCACGTGACTATTTGCTTTAAGTCTTGAAAATATACAAAATTAGCCCACGGATTATTGACTTCCTCAGCCGTGCGATGATGCTTTGGGGTACAAGAATCAAGTATTTTGATCATGAACAATCAAGGAAAACTAGATCAATACGCATTACGACGGGTATATTCCAAGGAGACTCTTTCAGTACATTATGGTTCTGTTTAGCCTTGAACCCACTGAGCAAAACACTAAATAGCATGTCTCATGTGTTCCGAATACATGACAACGAGAATGGTCATCAAGTGACCCATTTTCTATACATGGATGATCTGAAGCTATACGCTAGTTCAAACCAGAAACTGCAGCAAGTGATCGATGTCACAAAGCAGTTTTCCGATGATATCCACATGGAATTCGGACTAAATAAATGTAGAACAGTGCATTTAACCAGAGGAAAATTAGGGACCGCAGAACTAGAGATCGATTTCGAGAATGACATCGAGGCATATAAATACCTGGCTATTCTCGAATCTAAGGGTATTCAGCATACGAAAGTTGAGAAAAACCTAGCGACTGCCTTCACTACAAGACTCAGATTGGTTCTGAAGAGTTCTCTTAACTCGGCAAACAAGATCAGCGCAATCAACACCTATGCCATACCTGTCCTCGCGTGCTCCTTTGGGCTCATCAAATGGTCGAACACGGGCCCTGAACCGATTAAACAGAATGATCCGCGTAGAAATGACGAAGCGCCGAATGCACCACAGTAATTCGGCGATTGAAAGGATAGTTCTACCACGACATAGATGGGGTAGGGGCATTGTAGATGTCAGAAAACTGAGTGAGTCACAAGTTATACAGTTGCGAGACTATTTTAACAGCAAGCGAGATTTTACGCTCTATAACACCATCTGTAAAGCTGATCTTGAATACACGACCTTAAATTTGTCCTCAGAGGAGGCCTTGAATACAGGTCAGGTTTGTCAGCACCAGAAATTATCGCAAACACGTGCTACATCAAGACGTGGTTGACCGGTGCCGATTATGTGGAGATACCAACGAATCCATCGAGCATATTATTGATGGTTGTCGCGTAATGGCTCAAAGAGAATATACGCACAGGCATCATGATATGGCGGGAATTATACATCAACAGCTTGCCCTAAACCTAGGACTCTTAATAGAATGGATGCCTTTCTATAGATACATTCCAATGCCCGTTTTAGAAAACGAAGATTACATCGTATATTGGGATGTTACGATTGAGACGGATCATTACATCCGAGCCAATCGACCGGAAATCGTAATGCGAGAAAAAAGGTTGAAGAGTCTACATCATCGACATTGCTTGTCCACTTAACCGAAATTTGCAGGCAACCTATACAACCAAGATCCACAGGAATAGCGAGCTAAGGCGTGAAGTAAAGACAATATGGAGAAATGTGAAACATGCATCTATTCATCCTCTTGTGATTTCGGCTATAGGCAATGTGCACGCAAGATGCACTGAACATCTTGAACATTTAGGAGTCAGTAGGGTACTGGCAGCAGCTTAGAAGGCAGTTCTATTAAACACATGTCGCATTGTAAGAAACTTTCTGGACCATCAGGAAGCAAGCGACTAAAAACCTATAGAGTGATACATGGTGGCTCTAACAAAGCATCCAGAGGCGAGTGTTGTTACCTCCAACACTTACGGCCGCTCTGTAAGCATAACAGTGGTAAAAGACGAACTGTAAACTACACCATGCTCCTAGTTTTGTACTTACAACATCATCGCAAATGAGTTCATACATCGTATTAAATTAACTAATTACATCATCATCTCATCAGTCACTTGACTTAGTCCGTGGCTATGATGGAAAACGGGGTTCTTCTTAACCCGAGAACAAGTTTGAATAAAAAAAAATAAATAATTGGAACAGAAGTGGATGGCGTAAACGTGCCAGATGCGTCGGGATTGGTTGCTTTAAGGTACCATGATCGTAGCTTCCGGAGCCTACAACTTATCACATAATAATAAAAATTTAATTTGACGGTCAAACTATGCAAGATACGACAAATGATGATTAAACCAAAATTGTGCACTCAAAAAAGATCTACAAATTTGTTATGGGTTACTTTTTGATACGATGTGTAGTTTTTGTTTTATTCGTAAAAAATAACATTAAAGGTGATACTTAGATACTTTTTTTCTCCCCTTTTCAAATAGTAGCAAAAAATCTTTCTGATTGTATGATTTATTAGAAAGATATGGAAATATACGATAAAGTAAAGGAATTTCCTTCTTCAGTTTAAATCAAATACAAATTTAGTAATTTTTATCTGAAGAACATAGAACATAACGAGGTTTACATGATTTTTAAAACAAATATCGAGCGCGAAGCAAGAGTGTCTTGATGAGAATGTGTTGCTTAAGCTCAGTAGAACCTTAAGTAAATTATTTCTTTTTTTATGTAAAACTGAGATAATTAAACCAAAAGCAGGTCATAACAATAGCGAGCACACGAAGTGCGAAAACCTAGACGAACCGAGCTTAAGGCGTCAGGCAAGTGTGTCCGAGCGCGTAGCGCAAAGCGCGAGATCCAACAGGTGTGCGCCCTAGGCGCGCTCAAACTTGCGTTCATAAATAAAAACATTTACAGCTGAAAGGTTTATTCAAAACTTTGTTGGTGAGTTAGGTGTGGAATTTTGCGAAGCAATTGTGTTTCCCTGCAATACACAGTGGAATATCACATGTTCCGCAAAGCCTTGATGTCAACTGCTATCTTTTTTTTCGTTGAACAAACAGTACAATGTCTTGGGTTTCTATCAGGAAGAATCTTCCACATGTGTGCTGATTCTGATCGTCGTCCTTTGTCTAATTCTTGTGACTTCTGTAAACGAGTAAGTTTGACACTCATTTTTCTGGCTTGAAAACTTTCACCCACTAAAGCATCAACAATGGCTAGTCTGAACTTTTTCAAAGACAGATTTCCTTTTTAACGAAGCTCAACGTAGCTTTGTCAACATAGCCCATATACTTGATGTAGTCAACAACGATTTCTGGACAGGTTATAGTTTGAACTATGCCATCTATGTTTTTTCGATTCACAGACGATATGACCGAAGGATCATAGTAGTTTGACAAGAAGAAACTGCCTTCTTGTCTTTCCATTTCAACCACCTGAGTCCCGTATACGATGTTCGATGCTCGCTATCTCCACTTTGGATCGTCTTCTCCGGAGTTTGAAATTTGGAAGCCCAACTCGATTATTACGGACAGTAACGCAGGCTAAAATCCCATTATCTTTTAGCCAAAAGTAGGAAATTCGTACTGGTGAAATACTTATCGAAGAAGCCTCGATGGTGATTTCCGATAAAGACTTGAGTTAAATCTTTTACAACACGCGCTCCTAACAAATATCTCACTCTTATTTTCTGATTTTCCTACATATATTTGGAGCTCACATACGTATCCAGTTTCGTCTGCACGAACCCAAACTTTGCAACCTCTTTTTATGAACTTATTCAGCATAAACTGTTTCCATGCACTTCTGCCTTTGAATCGAATCATACTTTTATCTATAGGTCGATTTTCATTTGGCTTGTAGCACTGTTTGAAAGTTTTATAAAGCGCTTTTAATAAAGGACGTATTTTGTAAAGCTTGTCCTAACCTGCCTCTCCTTTTTTGGGCTCTTTCGAATTATGATTCACGTGTTGTTTTGTCCTGAATCGCCTTGCCCTAGATGGCTCAGCGATTTGATTAATTTGTATGTTTTTCAACTGGATACGTTTCCTGAAAATTTTCAAAATCACTGGTTTTAACTGAACTTATTAATAAGATTAGGCGGAAAAATAAAACCCCGATTTAAGGGAAAAAGCCATGCGGCATAAAAAAACCCTGATTTATTGAGGAAACACAAAGAAAAATCGACTACATGAAGAAGACAATTAATTGGTAATTTTCGCAACGAACAAAAGGAACTTTCGATCCGTTTAACAAAGGAATTTCCGTTCCGACGAACAAAGGAACTTCCGTCCTGACGAGATCAGAGTTGGCGTCGCGCACTGTGGTACGGTTTCGGTTTGATTACGTTTTTTAGATTCGTTTGGAATCTGTTTTAATTAAGAAAGAGTAGTGTCATCGAAAGGCATACGATCAGGAAAATTCGCGTATGGCGAATTTGACTTCGTGTGGAAGTCGAGATCGGACACGAGGGAGCTCTGCACGGACCGTCTGATTAGAACAAGAAGTTGATACGAACTGAACTGCTTGTGCGCGGCACCAACGCTGATCGCGCGTCTGTACACTCATTCTCCATCTCTTTATCGCTTTTCCCTTCCACTTTCCAGTGGATTCAAAACTATACTTCAGGCCTGATTCACAACCATTTGATTTCTGTGTTGCGACGCAACACGTGTAAATAAGATAGTAGGAAGCCAAAGCGATTTAATTTCATTAGGCTGCTAATATATGCATCATGTAATTGAGGATTCCTAGACCAGTAATCGCGGTGAGAAGGGCGTTCCTTTGTACCCATCAGAATTTTGATACCTAAGAACACCAACCTTTCTTTTTTGTGACAGGCTCAAATTTCTTTTCCACCTGTGTACAATAGAGGTATGTGTTCCGCAGAAGAGATTCTATAGGATTGTCTGGAAACAAACTAAAAAATATGTCCGATGGCGAAGTAACGTTATCTGGGAGAATAGCATCAGAATTTTTAGTAAATTTATTGTCATCTTTCTCTCTACTCTTCGATTCCCATATTCCGTCAGTATTAATTAACCATTCAGCCAGTTGTTGATCATCTTCTTCAGAATCTGAACTATCTCCACTCTCTTCGATATCTTTCTTTCGTGATATTACTGGATATTACTGGAAAAATGAATTCTTCAAAGGGTTAATCTCAAACACTAAAGAATGTTGTTAATATATTTTAACAATGTTTCATTTTGAATTTGTAATTTGTGACAGGTGGGTGACAATCTAGCAAAAAATTCCTGTACAGGAACCTCGGAGGATCCTGCACATGTTCCTGTACACGAAACTGCACGCGCAACTACACAGGAACCTGTACAGATAATCTTGACCGTTTCTGTGCTGGAATTTGCATGCAAGCTAACCCTTGAATGATCCTATACATATTCCTTCACAGAGTGTATTGATGTGTGAGTTCATTTACAGGAACGTGTTCAGGATCCTATACATGACCTGCATAGGAACTAATCCGCGAGGGTTCACTAGTGGCTTGGCTGTCTCTATGGTGAGTTGGATCTTCAAGGAAATAAAATGACGGAAACTTTATAGCTGTAAGCGACATAAGTTTTCGTAATGGCCTTCTGTAAAGGACCCTATACGCTTTTCTGTGGAGGATCCTTTCAAAGGTTTCTTTGATGACTTTCCGTAAGGGACCCTGTACACGTTTCTGTATAGGCAACGTCAAGATTACCTATGCAGGTTCGATTACAGAAACATGTGCATGATTCTTCGAGGTTCCTGTATAGAAAATTTCATCTGGGAAGACGCAGGGAGTGACGAAGTTGCGCACCAGAAGCGCGCGAATTACATTATAGATGAAAAAAGAACGACTGACAACAAAAATTTATTCAGGTAAAATAAATGGTAGCGTACCCAGAGGAGGATAGAGGAATGAATGGTTGGAATGTGTGAATGAGACCCTAATTCAAAAATACATGAAAAGCCATAGAAACACAAGAGCTTGCGTGTGGCACTGGAGTGAGAGACGCCTGAAACGAAAGACCTTGTACATTATTGGGCCAGCACAGAGAGCTCTACATGATGACTTTGCGGCGCTCTTCGCCTGGGATGGTTGCTAGAGAAAGTGATCAGCAACCAGGGTCGAAACAGTGTTGTGGAACGAACGTGTTCTCTAAATAAGCAAAACGGGAATTCTGTATCAGTCTAAAAATATATACCCCACCTTGTACACTGACTTGGCATTTAAGAGATCAGGTATCCTTTTTGCGCAAAAACGGATATGACGCTCTTTATCAGCAAGTAGAAGAGCAACATCCTCGAGCGAACACACCAGCCGTTCCAGCAAAACCACCTTTGCAGATAGCCGATAATGCCAACATGAGAAGTAGCCCAGTGGGCACAAAATCATGAACATAATAATACGAAATATATGAAATTTGCTGCAAAGTGTCCTCATATAAAGAAAGTCGCACTAAGAGATCTCATCGCTAAGTTGAAGGGCATCAGGGCTAATCTACACATCTTAGCAGACCGAGCAATGAAGATTAAACAACAGTTTGATTTGGCGTGAAGAAGCGACGGTAATGAACATCAGTTAGAGGAAGCCGCGTCAATTGATGTTTAATTCAACCAGAGGCAGAAGCAGAGGCTCAGCAACCAAGAAGGCGATTGAAATGGACACACCATATGAACAGAGATGTTTGCGCCTTTATTTTTTAGCAGAGAAAAGTGGGCAAAGTGTGAGGAGAGAACACCATCGAGTTTTCTTACTTAAGTACCCAGAGCTAGCCACAAGAATAAATGAGCAGAATCAAGCAGATCCAAGACGCTCAATGTCTGTAAACAGATTGCTTTCGGCTGTTGAAATAGCTGCTATCAAAATGGAAGTGGAACAGCAGCTTCATATTGATGAACTCCCTTTGGAGGGTGCGGACAACGAAGATCTGATTGAAGCTGAAGGCATAGGTGCTAGGGAAAATGAACATCAAGTACTAGATTTACTAGAACCACATCGGGATATTCATAACGTTGATGCAAACAGCGAAATCCTAGAAGAACCACAGCACCTTGAAAGGAATTTTGGTCATGCTTTATTAGAGTTCAGACATGTGGAACCAACACAAAGGTATTCTCTGCCCAAAATGAACATCACAAAGGATTTGCATGCATTAATAGGATACCTGAACAGCAAGGTTTTACCTATGCATATGAACGCAACACTAACTGCGTTAGAGATGCAAACTTTTGTGTATTGTGCAGCTATAGCAACCGTTAGAACGTTGGGCCGCAGAACAAGGGCTGCAAATGCAGTCTTCGCCCAAGGAAGGTATCGAGATCCACCATGGAAGATCAGGTTGGATATGGATGTCAGCAAAGTAAGGTGCAAATTGGGTAGCTTGACTCAATATAAGAAAGAGAATCGAAACAGAAAGCTGATACACCATGTTACTAAGATCATCCACCCTCGGTACATCGTGACATTGACATCAGTAATATTGGATGAGATTATAGACTCCAAAAGGCAGAGACTTGATGTTCATACTGCTAGACTGCGTCGGTACAAGAAAAGTAGCGCAAGAAGGCAACAAACTCGAACCTTTCAGGCAGACGAAAGAAGATTCTATCGGGAACTGAGTGTAAAGCGCAATTATGCAGAAAGACACCGAAGTTCCTCAATTGGAAGACATGACTAACTACTGGTCGGGTCTTCGGGGAAAATCTAACAGAAGCAATTTGGACACTGCTTGGTTCCAACTAGAGGAAGCAAGATCAAGCAATAACCCTGAAATGGAGCTGAAAATCATCACAGCTTCAGATATTTCAACGGGTTTGAAAAGAGCGAGTAACTGGAAAGCTCTTGGTCCAGACATGGGCCACAACTTCTGGTACAAGTACCTGGAAAGTATGCATCCTGCGTTGGCAAGGTGTTTTCAGAAGATCATCGAACACCCAGATCTGATGCCAGGCTTTACGCTCAAGGATACGACGCATATGTTGCCTAAAAAACCAGACCTTCAAAATCCATCTGAATTTAGACCGATAGCCTGTCTTCCAACAATTTATAAATGCAGATGAGGTATATTATCACTGCGACGAGAATGAAATCCTCACAGAAGAACAAAAATGATGTTGTAAAATATGATGTTGTTGCTTCAAGTCTTAAAAATACACAAAATCTGCCCACGCATCATCGACTAGATTAATACGCATTACGTCTCGTGGGTTCCGAATACATGATAACGAGGTTGGTCATCAAGTGACCCATCTTCTATACATGGATGACCTGAGACTATACGCCAGTTCGGTCCAGAAACTGCAGCAAGTGATCGATTTCACAAAGCAGGCTTCTAATGATATCTAAATGGATTTTCCACCTACAGCATCATTGCAAATGATTTCAAACATCATATTGAATTAACTAATAACATCCTCATCTCATCAGTCACTCGACTTAGTCCGTGGCTATGAAGGAAAACTGGGTTCATCCGAGAACAAGTTTAAACAAAACAAAAAAAATTATCACAATCTATTCATCTGGTCATCCTATTGTGATTTCGGCTACAGGCAATGTGCATGCAAGATGCACTGAACATGTTGAACGTTTAGGAGTCAGTAGAGTACTGCCAGAAGCTCAGACGGCGTTTGTATGAAACACCTCCCAGTAGGCAACAAAATTAAGGATGTCCTAGAGAGGTCTTCGAACATCCCTAAGACGTGTATTGGAACATGTACTTTGAACATACCAGGGATGCTTTTAAGACGTCTAATGTCAGTACGAAAGATTTTACGAGAACGTCCTATGTCTTTAAGACGTCTTTGTGACTTTTTTAGAACATTAAACGGCTTAGAGACGTTGTTTCGACTGATATTGGATGTCCTAGGAACGTCCCAAGGAGATTTTTTGGATGTTCATGGTTTTGTGCCCACTGGGCTGTCGCATTGTAAGAAACTTCCTAAACCATCAGGAAGCAAGCGACTAAAAGCCTATGGAGTAATACATGGTAGCTCTAGGAAAGCATCCAGAGGCGACTTTTGTCACCTCCAACACTCACGGCCGCTGTGTAGGGATAACAGCGGTAAAAGGCAAACTGCAAAGTACACCATGCTCCTAATTTTGTACTTACAACATCATCGCAAATGATTTTAAACATCGTATTGAAATAACTTATAACATCCTCATCTCATTGGTCACTTGACGTAGTTCGGGGCTATTTTGAACAAGCGGGTTCACCGGAGAACAAGTTTTATAAAAATAGTAATAATTATCATATCTTTCGAACATCGTCAATGAAAAATGTACACAATTTCAAATGAGTAATTCTTGCGAAAATTAATTATCATAGATTAAGCTCTTATATCCAAGCAATTATATTTATAACATGAAAGTATTGAGTAGTTACTACCATGGCCCCCACAAAGGGGTGGCTGGCCTGGACGCAGTCAGGGGGTCCGGGATCGCTGGAGGCCCGCGGCTCACCAGCTACTGTTTTTACAATATGAATCTTGAACTTTTGATATTTCCTTTGAATAAACATGCAAAATTTACGCTTATTCGAATTAAAAAATAAGACTAGGGAGGGAGGGGGCCCACAAAATGTTGTGGTCAGGGGGCCCTTGTCGGGATGAGGGGGCCATGGTTACTACATTACAAATTTATAATTTATGTTACCTGCGATACTAAACCTTCGTACGTACCTAAGAGAAGCAACAATTAGTATATATGTTACGGCCAAAGCCCGAAAGCGGCCAATGTGCGAACTGGCCGGCTAGTTCGCGCATTAGCCAGGATGATTGGCCAAAGCCCGAAATGAATGGCGAGGTATTACTG
>CAKNWT010045480.1:0-13027 GCA_932066315.1 Andricus coriarius | reverse complement strand
AAAAAAATGATTAATAGTATATTGTGCTACAAGTTGAAAAATCGTCGCTTTTTCAAGGTGTGGGACACGATACTTTTTCTATAATTTGTGTAAAAAGTGCTAGTTTTTGTTCACCTGTATTTTGTGTAAAAAGAGGGCGATTTTAATCGATTGACGCAACACGAACAATGGCAATTATCAAAAACATTGCAATAATATGGCCGTAACAATAAGCTGGTAAGAATGTTTGGTTAGAATGCCAATAACCAAATTGCCGGTTTTTCGCGATAAACCAAGCACAGTATGTTCGAAGGAACTGACGGTGTTTTTTTGCTTTCGCCAAGCAATTTCGTCCATATCCATAGAAGCGATTAAACCATTGACAATCAACAACTGTTTGGAAATTGATTTTTAGGTTAGGAACGAGAGTCGGAAAATACAATGAAGTTGCCTGCGCACGAGCTCGCCCGAGGCAGCACGAACACACGGAGTAACACGAAGTAGTTTGCACTTCATTTACTTTTTTCACTGTGCCTCACTTTTGTCACTGCATTCATTTACTTTTCTCACTGCGTCCGTCCACTTTTTTCACTGTTGCCCGGAAAGGTCGGCACTGCGCATGCGTCACGTCATCGACCAAAAATCGGTCACTTTTTACACCAAAAACAGGTGGAAAAACTGCCACTTTTTCGCAAATTATAGAAAAAACATATTTTATCCACTTTCTTGTTTATGACATGTTTTCCACCCCCTCATGGGGGTGGTTCTCAGATTTTCAAGATTCGAAGCATCACTATTTGATGAAAAACTATTAAAAACTATTCTACCTACCCTTATAGTACCAGTGTACATTCCACCCCCTGATAGGGGTAGTTTTCGGGTTTTTAGGGGGTTAAATGGTGCTATGTAAGAAAAATAGACGTAGAGAATATACGTTAATATGCCAGCGAGATCGTACCTACATAAAAAACATAGTTAAAAGCTATTGCAATCCCGTTCTTATGTATGAAGTACTTTTCACTCCCAATTAGGGGTAGTTTTTCAATTTTTCAGTGTTAAAAGGGGTTGAAAGGGTAACCTAATGACAAACCCGGTTACAGCATGCATTGCTGATTATTTTGAGCTTTGTTGCGTCAATGTATCTGCTTTCCTTCAAAAACTACGTTGGGCGCAAAAAATGGGGCGGATGTAGGGGTCCCTCTTTAGTTACTGCTTTCTTATTTCGTAGTGGCTAGTCCGCTGGTGCCGGCAACTTACAACCTTGCCGGTGCCGGCAGTTTAGACACAACCTTCTTATTTTGTGTGACAATTTAGACTGCAAAACCCGTCCTTAAGAGGATAATATTGTGAGTAAAGTAAAATTACTTTATAGTAAGAATTTGGGATAGCTAGATTAAAAAAATTTCTTAAAAAAAAAAATTTTAATTTAATTTAAAAAAAATTCTTTATTTAAAATTACTGATGCTTCATAAATATTACAAATAAAGGCAATAAATAACTGAAATTTCGTTTTTAAATGTGTCTCTTATCACAAAATATGGACAGATGATTTTTGTGAAAATACAGGTAATGGCAACTCTTTAATGCGAGACGTCGTTAAAAACTCGACATAATGTTCCATTAAAAGCCAGAAGAATACTTTCCTCGGAAAGTATGAGTAGATAATCCACACGATTTAGTTAACTTTTACGATCGTTTACAATTATGGTAAGTACTGCATTTTTCTCTTATGATAGAGTTTGAGTGAGTCACAAGTTTCGACTAATATCTTACTACATTTGCCCGAAGTCTATTCCAATCGGTATAATTCGACTCTAAACATTATATTGCTTCTAATGTTAATTCAATTTTCAGCCAAGTAATTAAGTACATTTTGAAGCGCTTGATTCTAATGGGTATGCAATGTATGAGTTTCTAGTAGAATGCTTGAATATTGTTATCTAATCTTTTGCATACGTCATCCATATAGTATTCTCTTTAGCCGTACAGAACCGGGTTTTCGAAAAATTGTTCCTAATTTATTTAATAATCGAGAACGTAAGTACGATAGCTGTAAAGCTCAGTGTTAGCTGTATCTGTATTTTCGCAACGTGGCTGTCGACCATATTGAGTTGTAGAAACAATTAGGTTTGTTAACTTGCAATAATTATTATCTCAATAAGTGAAGAGTGGACATAAATTAAAATTATTTAGAAGAAACCGCAACTATCTAGCACTAATATTGGAGAAGAGAGTTATAGGAAATAATAATTTGTTCAAACATTGTGTTTATTAGCTTGAATTAAATGTTACCTCACTCTAGTTGTAAAGTTGACAAAAAATGAGACATTTTAGAAAAATATGTGGCTTTCTGGCATTATTTTAAGGGACTATTATTACAAATAATTATAAATTATTTAAACAACTATTTCTATTATATACAATTGATTACTGCCTCAATCTAACTGAAAAGTTGAAAAAAAGTTGAAAAAATCGGAAAAAATTGCGACTTTCTTACAATATTCTAAGAGGGAATTTCCAAATGAAAAAATAAATAATTTAAACAATTCTCATAAATATATAATTATCAGTATGAAGTCGCTTCTTATGTATTGGAAACAACTTCTATTTAAAAAATCGCATAAAATAATAATTAGCGCTAAAAACTCGCCAAACCCAATTTTTCATTTATGGAGTTTCATGGGACCATATACAACAGACTTATAGGTGTGACATTTAAAAAATAATTATTAATTTATATTTTATAGCTAATTTTTGAGATAAATGTTCAGTTTCAAGTCGATTCACATGATATTGACCATTCTGAATCAAATTCATAAAAATATAGTTTGTTTCTTATAGATAATACATGCTGAACTTTATGAGAGTTGCGGAACATCTAAAAATATTTTTTCTTCAACAAAAAATCTATTTATTTTCTTGTAAATTCGAAAAAATTTGTGGGCAGTATACATCAAAATTCAGAAAAAAATTCTGGACTACCCTACTACAGGGATACCCTTATATGAACTAAGATAATGTACGCAGTTTAATGCTATACAGTCAAGAACAGTAGGATTCCTCTTTTCACTTGATACTTTAAAGGAGACTTTACTGCTCACAAAATGATTGTACCTAAAACCTTTTTGATTGTCTGCTTTGAGTCTGCTTACCTGCGTACCATATATTTTGTCATTAGTTATGTCTACCTTTCTCAATCTATGTCTCAAACATGCGCTCTGGCACCAAAACATTCCTAAAGTACGGTTTTTTATGGGAAAAATTAGGTTCAAAAACGGTTTCTATATTTGAGTACAAATATTATTCTGAGTGAATGGATACTCCTGGGTAAAAGATTTCGAACCGAGCAAAAGTACAAGATACCTCTTTTGCTGAAGAAGGAAACTGATCGAAAGTATAAAGGAGTAAAAATTAAGTTAAGAGGTTAATGTTTCAAAAATTGCACCATGTGTTTTGGATTAGTGTATAATATTTTACTTGAATTGGTAAGCAGTATAGCCCTTAAAAATGTATATGATCTTCGTGTGGGGACCAAAAGCAATAAACCAGTAAATAATACATGCAAAGATATTCAAAGGTTTGCCTACAATAAAAGCGGTCCGAAACACGTATTTTTGATAGCTTGCTTATTTTTAACCCAGAAGTTTTTACGGCTGTTCAGAGATCGGGTGTTTTTCAATATATTCTATTCAAGTCTACAATTTCATTTTGGTACGTTCTCCTCATATTGATACAGAGAAAACATCATTCAAATATATCTATTGATCTATTTAACTATTAGAAGTTTTGATTTGAAACAGTAAAATTTTAAAGATTGCAATTTGAAACGCTACAACTTGAAATTTGATTAATGTTCAACATGTGTATAATTAATTGATTCTTCAAGTTTGCAAACAAATTTCTAATCGATCTTATCAAAAATTGTGCAATCTAATATGATATTAAGTTAGTGATATTTGAAATCGTTCGAAATGATATCTACTGAATATTTTAAAGTTTCTCTACAAAAAAAAAACGTCGCTTCCTTTACTTCGTCATTAAATTCTCTGAGTTCTAGATGTATAGGTAATATCTATCATTGAAGATACTTTAATTCAGTATTGAACGTAGTAAGTTGTAATATCTCATTTCATTTCAGTTCAATATCTTTGATTTTTTCGTTTGATATATTGGGTATTGCTTGGGCAAATCTTTTTTCTAATATCTACGTATGGTCTGCTTCAATATCTAGATTTCTTCCCCATACATAATTCGCTAAGGTATGACCCACTAGTATCTAGATATTCTATGTTGATATCTAGTTTTCTTCGTGCAAGTAGATAGCTAAAGAATAAGAAATTGCATTTTTCAAAGCAAAAATTTCAAAGTCAATGCCTCTCAAATTATTATTTTTGTTTTCAGTGATTAAACAGTGAAACAAAATTTGCATCCTAGTAATTTTGTTTTATATTTGTATAAATGTTGTATTGGCAATGTAATGATACGCGTGCGCTGTAGTGCGCGTATTATATTGGCAGTATATATATATATATATATATATATATATATATATACTCTAGAAATATAAAGATGTCCATTGAGTAATGTTTTAGTTTATTAGTGATTGTTGTGAAAGAATTAAATGTTCTTGTTTAGTTTTGAAGCTCTAAATGAACAAAATAATTCATTTACGCTGGCATAATTATGAATATCAATTATTGAAACGCGAGAAATATAAAAGTTAAGCTTATGAAATTCCGCGTCAAACGGCCTATAATAAAGATAGTTTTGAGCTTTTGAAGAAAGTATATCCCGCATAAAGCTTTTCGAAAAAATGTTAGAATTTACCAAATTTTGTACCTCGACTTCAACTTGTGGGACTACCTAGGGAAGTTGTAGCAAAAATCTGAAATTAATGCCACGGATTTTTTAAAGTCTTATTAATTATTGAACCAATACAGTATAATAAACTTTTAAGGGTTTTCGAGATAGGTCTAAAAATATCTAACAAGGAGACAGCAAGGCTGTGGGGTATTCAAATCAAAGTGAGCTTTTGTGTGTAATCCGTAGTCAGAAAAATAAATTACCTCCTTCTATTTAAAATTAATTTTTTTGTTTTTTTTTTAATATATATGAATTTTTTGTTTAATTTAAATTTAAAAAAAAAGTATAGGAATGCAATTGCGCAAAATAGACCCCTGTTGTGTATTTTTGTGCATTTACAGAGGTTTGAAAATCAATTACTTTTTTTAAATTAAAAAATATTAACATTATTTAGGAGTTTCACTTTATCATTCACAACAATTACCTTCAATGTTTCTAAATGTTTGCTTGTAAATAGAAAATAAGTCAATGTTTTTTAAAACTATATTACTAATATTAAATTGTTGACAAATCTATTTTATAAATTTGTGAGAATCTTTAAAGTACAGTCCTTTAAGTATTTCTTTAACACGCACTTTACGATCTCTTTTCTATGGATCTGTTGTCTCTGTTTTTTTCACATTTAGGGTGTAGAAACTTGTCTCTGGCTCAGTATGCCTTTTGTCCTTAAACCACAAAGTCGAGTTTCTTAAAATCAGTGGATATATTAAGAATAAGAAAATTTTTAATTTTTGTTCACCGTGATTAAGAAGAAATTTTTTAGAAAGAAGATATTACATTTTTACTGAATTTAAGAAAAAATTACAAAAATATAAGTTTTTATCATAGTTTGAAACAGAAGTTTTCTTGAATTTGATTTCATGAGATATTTCAATACGATTAATTGTCGAATAAATTCTCAAGATTGTTTGATTTAGTTTTTAATTAAATTTTTAAAATTTCATTCCATTTTGATTCTTTCAAGATACTATTAATTCTCAGAAATATTAGGGATAAAAATATAAATGGTGTTAATAATTCCTTAATAATTAATTTCAAATTCAATTCTCACTTTGAATTAATATGAGCATAACATATAAATATCACCTATTAGTTTCCTATTAAAATTTCCCTGATGAGGGCGCCTAAAAAGCCTCGAAACATGTTGGACTCAGGTAGTATAAAAAAGACGGTTAAATAATAAAGAAATGAGAGAGACGTGGTTTTGGATGTCTCTTTCTTTTTATCCCTCTTTTTTCAACACTCATATATCTGTCTCTAATGAGCCTTTTTACAATGTTTTTTGTAAACATATTTCTCTTATTGTAACTCTTTTTGTGCAATTATTTTACGCAAATTGAAATTTCTTGATTATTTGTTCTTTTTTTAAACAGTTTTTGAAGAACATTGCACTTTTTAGGCCCTCTTGTGCAATTCTTTTAAACATTACCATTTATTTTTCACGATGAAGTATATTATTAAATACAGTGAATGCACGTGACGTAATGTTTACTACATACCAAATTTTCAATCGTTCAACTTTAACAATACAAGAACCTGAATGATAATTATCATAAAAATAAGAAAAACATTAATTTTGTCCAAAACTTGCACAAGAAATAAATTCAGCTTTTTCACAAGAGCAAGGTGTCTTTAGAATTTCGTTTGGAAAACAGACTTCATTTACATTCATAAATATTTCTCGATGTTCAGATAGTTTTGACACATACCAGGCATACTTAATCATTTGTGAAAAAATTGGAGAAGAGAGCTCATGATAAATGATGGACTGAGTCGTAGTACAATCCTCACGACACCTAATTTCTTGATTTTCTTCAATCAATTGCGAACAATTTTGTATTTTTTAAATTAAATTTTTAACTTGCCTGCAAAAGTAAACATCACAAGGTTGTACTAGTGGAGTACACTTTGTAGGTATTGCTTTAACAGTACAAGTAGACAATTTCTCATCTTCTTGAAAAATTTCATCATCATCAATTTTTTGTAAGCTTTATCATTTTTTTCTCGGCAATGACTAAGTAGTGCGCGCTACGGCTTTAGCATATAAGTACTGAATACGTATTACACACAAAACCTCATTTCGACTTGAATACCCCACAGCCTTTCCGTCTCCTTGTAAGTCTAAAATGTCAAGTTTCAGTCGGAGATAATCGCTATTGGCCACGAGAGCGTTGACCATCGAGAATTTATCAGATTTTGTCTCTTAACTTAACTTGTGCTTTGACGTAGGAAATTTATGAGAAGAAACTGAAATCTACAGAAAGTAATCTTTGAAATCTATCTTTAATTAAAGTTAATGAAACTTCAAAAATATTTTCGGATTCCCAATAGATGACCGATTGAAACCCGACGCAGACATGTTCAGACATTTTAAGTCGTATCTTGGGAACCCGTAAAGATTTTGCAATTGTTATTGACTTAAATTAAAGATAAGGCCTCAAAGAGTGTGCGGTATAAATTTCAGATTTTTATACAACTTTCCTAGGTGCTACATGTTGAAGTCGAGGTATAAAAGTCGAGACATTCTTGACTTTTTTTAAACTCACATGGCGTATTCCTTTTAAAAACTCAAAAATACTTCTATTATAGATCATTCGATGTGGAAAGTAATAAGCTTTCTAACTGTTTTCTAAAAAAGTTTCTCGCTCCATTTTTTAACGAACAATCACTTATCAAAGTCAGCAATGATTTTTGATAGTACTCGCGCTGGTTGCACCGAAAATTTCCGATGCTAGTGTACAAACTCCTGGCCCATGCAGCTTTAATAATCCCAGATCCACACCTTGTTTGTAGAATTTACTAATCATATTTTAAACCCCATTCTTTCTTTACTTTATGTGTATTGTAATCTGATTTAAATTTTCATTACCTGAAAGTCAATTGCAGCCAGATGAAATTCATCATTTTTATGGACCGATGGATAAACATATGATCTATATCTGAATAGGCATAGTTACAAAAATAGAATATTCTAAAATATCACGAAATATCTGATTGTGTAATCTGATTGATCTAATCTAATTATGTAATACCGAAATAGTGCAAAGTTGTTCCGTAATTTGCTTTTGTTAGTGAGATCAGACTAAAAGAAAAACTTTCACCCTATGGTACTAGGTTCCTTGAAATATCTAATTATGTAATCTAATTAATCTAATCTAACTACTTACTACTCAAATCGTGCAAAGTTGTTCAGTAATTGCTTTTGTTATTGATCAGTTCTCATAACCTTTCAAAGAAAACTGCTCATTTATTCAGTAATAAGGCTTAGTATTAGAATTACTAAGCCATCCTCACTGAATTAGTAGTTTTTAACTGAAAATTAGTAGGAATGCTTAGTGGAGAAGTTGGTAAACAATTTTGCAGAATGTCTTTACTAGATAAGTACTAATTCAGAGTTAGGTAGTAGGTGTTAACTTGTTAGCACAGCTGTGAACATTATGTGGCGGAGAGTAAAGTTTAGGTCGAGTTTTGCCTTCGTGCAACTCATGTGACCGTCCGCAAAAAAGGAACCTAAACAGGAACTCCATAAGAGTGCCTCATTTTGTAGTTTAATAAAAATTCGAATTTTTCAGATACAGGGATAATATTTTTTATTTTGAAACAGCAAAAGAAAAACTATCGATTCGTGCAAAAAACTAAAAGTCGATTTTTTCCGCGTTAGGGCCCTTACTTCGCGGATGATCACATATACCGAATAATCGTTATTGTACTTTTGTATGCACTTTAACATTTCCGTCATTACTGCAAATATTAACCGATTTTCATGAATCTTTTTTCACGTTCTTCTAATTTAATTAATTCAGCTGAATAAAATAAAATTAAGCCTCGCTTTCCTAATTTCAGTTTTAGTAACCGACTTTAATCTCATAACAATGTACATGTAAGAATCATCCATTCGAGATAATTCGACTCGCAGCGAGGCATCTGCATCGTCTCGTTCGGAACCGGTCGGCGACCACGCCTCGAAAATATAGAGACAGCGAACACTGAGCGTCATTGCTATTGTACTTATGCTTATGTTTTTAACGACTTTAAAGCTATGAGTCAAGTATCTAATTATTAAAGATATCCATAAAATGTGTTTTATATAAACCATATAAAATTGACCAGACTTTACGTTGGAAATCATTAAGGCAATAAAAGTAAACATTCACCGACTGGCAAATATTCAATACTTAAAACGAATTTATTATTAGAGCGGAAAACATTCTTATGAATTTTTCAACATGTGTTGAGGATGATATATTGAGTAACTATGTTATTTTTGTGCAGAGGTTGCTGCCCACCACCTTTACTCGGAAAGTTCCGATACTGACCCCATCTATAGAATATCGTTGTTAGGATCGATGTATTCAGCAGCTGGGACATTTAAGTCACAGCAAGTTTAGAATTGCAATGAGTAAATAAAAGTCGTCAAGGAATAGAAAGGTGAACAGAAAAATTTATGAAAATAAGACAGGAGTTTTCTACGGGTATTTACTAGAAGATATTTTCAGTAGATTCATTGCGAGCAAATAAAGAAATCTGAAAGCAGAATCAACAAATTTCTACACATTTATAGATTTCTATATCAGCATTTTGGAAATTGACCATTTTTACTTTATTATTTTTTTTATTATATATAATATTTTATATTCGATTTGACTTTTTCAGAAACCCGTAAAATTCTAACCCAAATTCAACAATGAAAAACTTTTTTATTTTAACCGGAAGATCTGGCACGCGATACTGAAGACACTTTCTCCGCGAGATACTATATAATTCACTTTCTCGATCGAGAGATTCAGGCGTTTGAAAGGCAAATCGAACGTTGTAAGTATTAGTTCACACATCGTCAATTATTTATAAATTATGTGCGAGGAATTTAATGAACTGCAAATTAAATGTGGAAGCACATACTGCTTATGTCCATACTTATCTTCCTATTCAAGAAAAATCAGTCCGTGAAGAGGTTGGCAAGCGACCTCAAGTAACGGTTTCGTAGGCGCATGCTTTAACTAAAATATTGTAATTTTTCTTATTATTGAACCACTGATTTAAAAAAATAAGGAAAATTTAACATAGTCAATTTTATTTTTATCTGAATTCTACAAGCCAAGAGCCATCCCCCAAGAAAATAAAAAGAAAAGCTTCCATCATACGGGTCTAAAAGACACAATTTTCCCTATTTTTCTACTTTTTGTTATTATTAAATCACTTAAATTAGAGCTATTCGCGAAGAAAATGACACTAAAATAAAACCTTTCAGCCTAGGGGTCTTATCACCCCAGCTCTAAAAATCACGTGTGTTATAGAAATTAAAAGAACAAAAGTAGAGGCTATGAATAACGCGACAACTGATGTTAGAATTTAATTTAATACAATTCTATAATTATAAAGTGTCCAATAGTAATTTTTAAAGATTTTTCACTATATTCTTTGCCGATGTACAGCATTACGAAATATATCGATAATTCACTTTTCATCATTTAATCTTAATAAAATCGCTCACCGCATTTGGCAATCGAATTTTGGTATTGTAAAATACAAGTGGCAAATCGAAAATTGAAGATTGGAAACAAAATTCAATTCTAAGCTTTCGACGTTCGGGCGTCTATTGAATTGACTGTAAATGCCTTCGATACACTTGCAGGAAAGAAATAAAAGTGCTACGATACGTGAAGTACGGAAAAATAAATATCAAGTACTTTTGTACAAAAAAAGAGAAAGAAAATTTGAAAAGTTTGAAATAAATGCTCAACAATTTTGCATATTCACGAATATCAAGCAACAATGATCGACGTTCAAAATAACAAGCTTCTTCCTGTAACAGTTGTGCAAAAATTACAATATTTTATGACTGAGGGCCTTGGAAGAATAATATTAATACGGCCATATTAAACCATTTTATCGATCATCAAGCACGAATAATGAAAATTTAATTAAAAGCGGGTAAAAGTCGTTATTAATCGTAAAGCATTTATAGTGACGTGCCACTCATCCACGCGTTACGTGAAATTCGCATTTCATGAAGTTAATATTGAAACTATGCAAGAGCGAATATGTGTCCATATTTCATTGCCCCAAAATTAACTACTATAAACTTAGGAATAAAGTTTATATCATAGTGCAAAATGCATGGTGAGGCAACGATAAAAATTAAATAGTGGATGGTAAAGAAGATATACTTAACATAACAACGAATAACAAGACGTCATCAGGTAGAGAGGAAATAAATGATCAGTGTGAGAATCAAATCATTTTTCTATTGGTCAAGCGGTCAGTTTAAAATTGTATGTACCGCCCCAGAAAGTTGCTATTTTGTAATACACAACCATATTTATTATTCAAAATTGGAAATAGAGTCTAGATTTGCCTGATCTAATCAGATCAGAAATCTTGGAATTAAAGTAGGACATCATTATTGAAATTTGCAATACGGCATTGCATTTTCAAAATATAAAACCACGTGAAAAGTTTGCATCATTAAATATAAAATACAAAAAAATTTATAAAGTTCATGAATTATAAACTTACAATCAAAAGATTGCATTTCCTTTTTCTTTTTGTAGAAACTGATTATATGCAATACTTATGTATGCAGTCAACCGAGGCGAATTGCACTCCTGGACGAATCGCTACAACAATTTTTTTTAAATCGTAAAAGGCTGAATAATTTTATTTTGAAATTGGTATTAATATATTCATATTTATATTAATTTGTACGAAATTAAAAGTGCTGAATGTTTCAAAATTTTGCATACACCAAATTAGAGAAAATTTATTGGGGAAAGATTCCGCCAGAGTTGCGTAATGCTGTGGGATAAAAGCACTTGGGGAATGCGTAGCATTATTTTAATCGAATTTAATAATATTTTCCGTGTTTTTTGGATATCAAATTTAAAAGTCTTCTATTATCTTTTAAAGAATACCCAAAGTTGACTAAAACGAGCCGTTGCTCGAGGGGGATTGGAAGGGGAATCTGAGCGTGAACGGGGTGACTGGTTTGAAGTCAAATACTCGAAACGAAAACATAGTAATCAGGTTTCGTTGCGCAGTGGTTAGTGTTGCATTTTAAAGGGAGGAAAAAGCTTTTTTATTTTTCTCGACAGAATTTGATTTTCTCATCTGCATTTTTTCCCAAATGCGAATACGTCCCAGTTTTACACAAATTTTGTGCAGTATTTCCTTAATCAATTTTCTCCCTGCAAACAATCTAAATCCGAAGATTTCGAGGCGAATAATTACAACTGTTATTAATTACAAATATATTTTAAAAAATATACAATTGATGAATTTCCTTCAAGAAACATAAGTACAGTGACTTCTTAATACTTTTATGGTCATATACTCAATAATAATTAAAAAATGTAGAAATAAATTATGGGTTACGTTACGCTATAGTTACGTTATAAATACATTATAGGTTTCTTTCATGATATTTTCTTAAGCGCTCGTAGCTTTGATATTAATATTAATTAAATAAGCTGAGCTGTCCTCAATTCTTGAATTTTTCTTCTTTTATCTTCTAGCTGAGCTAACAATATAATATGTTTGGAATAACTAGAATTATGCGTGTACCCTCGAATTATTTTTTTCAGTGTCCTACCATGAAATCAAAAACTTGTAAATAATATCTACAAAACATTGTAAAAAATGCAATTATATGGAACCATCTGTAGGTGCTTAATATTGTACAAATATTGGAAGTACTTTTCCTGAGATTCTGATGATTCGCAATTCCACCTTTAGATATACACTGTTAGAAATTTCTGTAGGAATTTTCAGAGACGCGTCACTAAAGCTTCATGCAGAAACAGTTTCTAAATTTTCCTAAACTGTAACAGAAATTTCAGCAACGGTAACTTTAGGAAATTTCAGTTACTCTAACTGAAAATTTCAAGGGGTTACAAATTTTTGTTGGTTCATTAATTTTAATATAAAATATGTAGTCTATATTTGTCCTGAGAATATAAATAGTAAGAAAATATGAGTGAAGTTAATACAAACGACTTCTCATGTATATTTATGTTATAATAGTACGTATTAGTTATTTACATACAAACTTCGCTCGTACATAGACTTACTATAATTTATATTTTCAAGACAAATAGACACTGCAAATCTATATTAAAATTAATGAACCAAACAATATCCGTTCCTTGATCTACGTTGTAAATCAATAAATGAGAGCAATGAGAGAGAG
>CAKNWT010045440.1:0-10082 GCA_932066315.1 Andricus coriarius | reverse complement strand
ACACGGAGGAGAGTGTACAGGGACCTTGGTGGGAGATGACGAAACTGCGCAATTTAAAATAAGTGAGTATAGGGGGTTTAAAATATGTGGTCTTTAAAATAAGCGGTCTTTAAAATATTTGGAAGTTTACTGTATTAAAAATATATCAAGGAATATCATCAAATGTCATTTAATTTCACGGGATTTCAAAGGATTTTAAAGATTTGAAGAGATTTTCAAATATTTCAATGTATTTCCAAACATTTAAAAAGATTTTAGGGTACTATTTACTCAATACACAATTGTCATAAAATCTAGAAAAATGCATAACTAATATAAAATAATTAAAGATATGTGCTAGTAATTAAAAAAAAAAATGTAAAAAATTAAGTTTTTGATGAATATTTTTCTACTGAAAATATTTGGAAAAATTACATAACATAGGTAACAAATTGGCATAAAATGTGTTATGTAATTTGTAAATGGCTCCTAAACAACGTATTGAACTCACCGGGCAGTTTTAAAAACTTGAGTGCAAGGTTTGAGGGGGACGCCATTGATAGAGAATATCATCTCTAATTTATTTAAATCTAAGAGGCAACCCAAAACGTCTCCAGCTTTCCACGGTTTATCATGATACTTTTCACTTCTAGCATTTTGCCATATGAGCCTTCTGCATCCGTCATAAGCTAAAGAATACTGATCGTCACCAATTCCATAGCCCTCCTGCAATTCGTTGAAAAATAAGCTTCAATTTGAAGGAAACATTATTTAGACTCATCTAGAGTGCAACTGTTATCAACTAAAAAAAAAATATTCACATGGTTGAGGAAAGTGCTATCCTTTGTCGCCCAGCCTATTTGCATAACTCCAGTAGTTATTATAAGAGTTTCATAGTACCAAACTCCAGAATCAACTTGAAAGGTGCACCTCACGCTCTCAAACGAATAGGCGTCACAGCGCGCCTAAAATATGGACGAAAATCATTATAATTTCGCGCTACTCAATTTCTCATTATTATTAGAGTATTTTAAAAAATACCTCTAAACCGTTGGGTGAAATTTTCAGGTACTCGCTCACGTCCTTTATATTTAACATAACGTTTATTCCAGTCATATCAACCGTGTCATGGGAATACTTCCGGCCTTCCATTAAAACTGAAATCAGCGAGACAAAATAAACTAGAATTCAAAGCAATAAAAAATACATATTTAACTACGAAATTCTTAGAAATTAAAAAAAAAGAAGAACAGGCTTCGAAGTGCTCTATTGAACCAAAAAAAGTATCAAAAACGTATCTTTCTGAAGAAAAAAGTATTCTCAAAATAAAAGTATTTAAAAAGTAGCCTTTTTAAATCAGTCGAAAATTAGTTTTTAAATAAAACAGTAGCGGAAAAAAAACTTTAAACTAAAAAAAGATCGCATTTAAAAGGAAAATCTCTTTCATACTTTTCTGTATGCAAATAACTGCGCTTCAGACTGCATCTAAGGAGAAAGCAATGAACTAGAATTTGCGCTTAAAGCTTTTATTAATTAAATTTGTGTTTAACATAGGAACGATGACAATATAGAAATACTGAACTAGATATTGAATAATATCTTCAACGAAAACCGTTTTTTTTTCTTAAATGTATGCTCTCGAAGACGTGATGAATCTATATTAGGGTCGGTCGAAAAAACAAACTGATGGTAATCGAAGTTAGAACCATGTGGAAAAGTAGTGCATTTGGGTTAAAAAACATCAAATTTTAACAAATTACGGTAAACCGTGATATGTTTGTCTAAATCATGAAAAAATGTGACTGTATACATATGAGGCAAATCAGAGTATATTTAGTGGTCCCCAAACGGCGAATATTACGGTAATTTTTTTATGTACAGTTTTTGGGATTAATTGCTAGTAAAACATTAAATTAGAAAATATGACTTTTGTTTAGGGTAGATTTTTTTTTTAAATAATTTGTGAATTTAGTGGTTTGTGACATATTTTTTATTCTCAATCAAAATTAACCAAATCTTATTAAATGTAATTTTTTTTCATTTTCAAAGCAATTAATCCCAAAAACCGTACATCCAAAAATTACCCTCGCCATAACTTTCGTACCCATAGGGATTCTTTTTAATTCTGGAAATTAGTAATTTTCAACCTCATTGTGACAAAACTCAATACATTTTAGAAAAACGGTTTACATTTATGATTTCCCAGACTTATCAAATTTTCTTCTAATGCACTTTTACTAATAGAAAAGCCTCAAATACCTGATAAAATTCTTTCATCATTCCTGTGAATTTTTAAAATATTTAAAAAATAGAACGTTAATTAAAAAACTGTAAAAATTTGGAGCAATGTTTAAGACCTTTAAAATCATTTTGAAAATGGACATACACAAAAATATAAAAACTATGGAAATAAGAATTTCTTAAACACGTTCTGCTAACATAATTCCAATTTCGATTGCCATCATTTTGTTGTTTCGACCCAAACTAATGTATATTAGGGTCAGTACGATCAATTCCGTATAATTATCATTTTACTGAAAAAAGCAGCAAACAAGTTCGGACAACACATTTACAAAAAATCTACCAAAGTTGCAGTGTTAATTTAATACCCTTTTCAAGACAATAAAAACAAATCTTTCAACAAATTAAAACCTATGAGGAAACCAGAATGTTATTTATCTTTCCTCTTTTTTTATTTTGGTTCTTTTTTTTTAATTTGAATGCAGAAATTTAAGAGTGTGTTGTCCAAATTTGGTGGGTGGATTCTTTTTTTCTAATTTCTAACAATTTCGTAGTTAAATTTGAATTTTGAAAGTTAAAAAGGAGTTTAAAATTTGATTTATTGAAAATTTCATGAATTTTAAAATACATATTACAACATGAGATACTTACATAAATTATCTAAACACCACTGAGCACAGAACCCAACCTGGCGTTTCACGTAATGAGTCTCGTTTGCCCATTTTTCTAATTCCAGCAAGGGATTCGACTTTTCTTCTAAGAGCCGTTTCTTAATTGTTATTTTATTTTCACCTGCAATGCAATGGAAGTCATGTATTTTGTCAATACTGGTGTTAATAAATGATCTCTTTGTATTAAAAAATATGCTATTAACTCACTTGTTTGTGCAAACTTTTCTAGTCCTATTAAGGAGTGCAGTACGACATACGGCTCAATATCATCCCTCTGAAAATAAAGAGGGAAATTTTTAAGTATTTTGAAAAGCAAAGACTTTGAGAAACTTGTGAATGTGATGTTTAACTGACACTAACAAGATTCGACACCAGGTAGTCCAAAGTGGCATTTGAGAGAATTGATATACTGCTGGGCCCTGCTAACTTTTCAGCTATGCAGCCAAGGACCACGCAAATATTTCGTTGCTGTGTTGCACTGATCTGTACCTTTCCAGACTTTTGAGATAGTTGAAACATCTGCGACAATCGCATTACCGAATCCTACAAGAAAATATATGACAATACAGTATTTAATTTTCAGAGTCTACCACATAGTTGATTTTAAATTCCCGATCAATTTTTCTTTTTCCCGGTCTAGCAATTATACTTCTTTTTGAAATTTCTATATCCTAACTAAGAATTTTAATTCTTTTGACAAATTCTCTGTTCCATGACGGAATTATCGTTCTTTTCGACAATCCCCCGTTTCAAGTTAAAATTGTAATTCTTTTACAAAATTCACTGTTACAGGGCAGGATCAATATTCGCGGTAGCGAATCGTCGCCAAATGCAAAAAAGGACTACTAAGAATCCTTATCTGTAATATTTGCATTTTGGAACTTTCATTTTTTTCGAGAATTCTCTGATCCAATTCAGACTCACATATAATATTGCTTCGGAAAACTTTCTAGTCCAACACAAAATTATCACTTTTCTCGAAAATTTCCTGTTCCAAGTCAGAACTATACTTCATTATACTTCTATTTTAAATCCAGGTATAACTCAGAATTATAATTCTTTTGCAAAATCCCCTTTTCAAAGTAAAAGCTATAAAAATTTCCATTGCAAATTCAGAATTAAAGAAATCTCCAAAATCTCAAGTTTCCACTTATAATAATATTTTTTATGTTTCTATTTTAAAACTTGGTAAACAACATTTTTCGGTCTTCTGTGAAGCAGACACCGCGATTTTTGTAACAATTTAGTGCATAATGAACTTAAATTCTTACTTTCGAGGGCAACGGACAGTCGTCGAGTAATAATGTCATTACGGAAGGGCCCAGTGAGTTATGCATGGGTATAACGTTGACCATCGAACTAACAACTTGAATCCATCCATCTTCTTTATCAGCAATGGAATGCAATTTTAACATCGCTGGAGGTGGCTCTTGCTCACTAAAACAATTTATGCATTATTTAAAGCCTAAATATTTTAAATCCATCAGAATCTTCTGATTTTTCTGTGTTTAATGTTTCTCTTTTTTCACAATATCAGGCCTCGGACTCACTTCAGAGATAAACAATAGTGTAAATAGTGTCAAAATAATGTCATAAAATGTCTCAAGTAGTAAACGTATATATAGTCCGAATTCAAAAGTGTATAGACGGAAATAAAACCGAAAAATTAACTTAATTTTTTAAGCGAAATTACCATTTTTTTTACTTATATTTTAAAAGTATAAAACATGAACTTCAACGTTTATTTAAAACGTTATTCTGTAGTCTGAAAATTACAAAAATGCCTATTTAATTACAGCATGCTTCTCAGTCTTTTCCCTATTCCCCTCTTTTTCTCGTTTTATACTTAAATGTGGCTTGAAAATTCAATAATTTGATTGATTTTCTTTTTTTCTTGAATAACAAATTTTTTTGGTTTAAAAATTTATCTCTTTCTGTAGAAATGTCAACTTTTTTGGTTAAAACTGCAACTGTCTGTTTGAAAATTAATCTTTTTCGGTTGAAAATAAACCTTTTTAATGAAAATTCAACGATTTTGAAGAAAATTCTTATTTTCGGCTCGAAAATTCAACAATTTGGTAGAACATTTATATATTTTGTTGAAAATTCATTTTTCTTGAGTTAAACCAACTGTTCTTTATTTTCAATTGAAATCATTTTTTGTTGAGATATCAACTATTACATTTTTCGTTGAAAATTCGTCATTGTAGGTTAAAAATTAAATTCCTTGGTTGAAAGTCGAACTACGTTTTTAAAAGTTTATTTTTTTGTTTCAAGATTCATCATTTTTGTTGAAAATTTAACTGATTGTTTGAAAATGAACTTTTTTGTAGAAAATTCATATTCGTGGGTTGAGAATTCAACTTGTTTGTAGAAAATTCGTCTTTTTTGTTTGAAAATGCAACTATTTGGTACAAAATTAAACTGTCTTGTAGAATATACGTTCTTTTTTTGAAAATTAATTCTCCTTAATGAAAATTTAACTACTCCATTTTTTTTTAATTGATATTTTTTAGTTTAAAAATTCAACTATTTAGTTACAAATTTTTAGAAACGAAAAAAATATAATCTAAAAATTAATAAAATAAAAAATGGACTAACATCACGTCTATTGTTAAAAATATTTAGTTGAAAATTGACGTAATTTGTTAAAAATTCGCCGATTTGATAGAAAATTAATCTTCTTGGTTGAAAATTCAACTATTTCGTTAAAAATTTATGTATTTTGTTGAAAATTGAATTGTTTGGTTGAAAATGTATGTATTTTGTCCTTTGTTAATTTAGTCCCTCTCCCTCTCTCTATCTCTGTTTTGAAAACTATAATATTCGAGATTGTAATTTCTTTATAATAATTAATATAGCCTTACTTGTCGACCAACAAGCCTATTACTCCAAGAGTCTCCAGAACGAGTTTATCTATATTGGCGGACGTTGGAAACTTAAAGCCTGTTGAAGCAGCATCCCCGGCGGAGACAAGGTCAACATTTGAATTAGGCAAAACTGTATTTTCTGAATTTGCATGATTGTGATTGCTGTAAGGTTGGTGGTCATCTGGACTATCTTTGCACAAACAATTGCCCATTCCCACAATTTTTGGAAACTTGGGTTATTCTGATTTTTTCAACGTTTTCTCGCATGGCACATACATCTGCACATACCGCCCAATCTAGCAGAATCTCTATCCTTGAAAAAAAAATGATGAGGTTAGCAAATGTTCAAGTAAGAGCGATTACTTTAATTTTATGAAAATTCTCTACTATTGAAACTCATTCAACAAAAAAGTATTGGACGCAAGAAATATTTTCAGTCTTTAAAGTCTAACACAGGTGATATATAAATTATCTGCGCATATATTGTGAAACATCTTCTGATGGTTTGTTCGTACTTGCAAAACCATGCTTTTATTCTCTATGTGCAGGACTGCTACACGGTCACTTAAGTCACTTTTTAAACCAAGTCGCTATAGTCAATTTTTTAAAAGGAAAAGGTCACTTTAGTCACTGCAATTCATCTTATTTTAGATAATATATAAAAAATGAAATTTGATTGACCCTTAACTGGCAATTTCTCTGTATGGAACGTAAAGGGTACACTGGATGGGATGGATCCATCACCAACTTTGAGTGATTACTGCAACCAGAGAATGCATTTTTTTAGGCTGTAAAAATTCATGTATTTTGAGTAGCTCCTTGAAATTAAGAGCGAATAGTTTTAGAATAGATATAAATAAATTAAGACAGTTTATAAAATTAAAGTCGGTAGAGCAAGTTAAAAAAAGCCGTTTTTTTTACACAGAATTAGATAACCTTTTCCATCTTCATTACTTTTGCACCAAGACTGAACTGCTTACTTTTGAAATGAAGCACTTTCACACATAAATAAACCTAATAGTGTATGCTTTAAAAAAGGTATTAATTTGAGCAGAAAGGTGTGTTTTTTTCTCGAAAAAATTGAATGCCATAATATTAAACAACTATACATAAGTGATAACCAAAAAATAGACGTTTTTTCAATGTCGCGCTCCGACTTCATTGTAGCTATTAACGAATTTATATTAAGATCTTGGGAACTTGCAAATGAATAATATACAGATTATTGATACCTAAGATTAAGTCATCTGTTCAGTTACATATTATCAGGCAAAACTGTATATTGTATAGAGCCCGAAATTGGCCTATGGCTGTGGGCTAGGATTTCACCAAATAAAAAAATATAAAAAAATAAAAAATTACGTTTTTCATCATTTTTCTACTCCATGCCTTTTGTTTCTAGACCAGTAGTGTCGGTTAAGGGTTAATCTATGTATAAAATCTATAGTAATCTATTGTGCGGAATTGCTATTCAATATCAGACTTCATACTCTTTCCTCTATTCCCCTTTTTCCTCCTTTTTAAAGAATTCCTCTTTTTCCCACTATTTTTGGTTGAAATCTAATTCTTTTTGTTTGAAAAGTCTACCATTAAACTTTTGGTTCTGAATTCATCTTTTTTAGTCAAAAATGTTATTATTTGTTTGAAAATTTGAATGTTTGATTAAAATTAAACTATTTTGTTCAAAACTCTTTTTGGATAGCAAATTCAAATATTTTGGTATAAGTCAGAATGAACTTTCTCGTTGAAAGTTTAAATGTCTTCTACAAGATTCGTCTTTTTGTCTCCGAAAATCAACTGTTTAGTTGAGAATGCAACTGGTTTTGGATGCAGTTTAATCATGTTTGTACAGAATTTCGACCATTTGATTTAAAATTCAACTACTTGGTTAAAAATTCAATTTTTTTGTTTGAAAATTAATGTTTCTTTTTTTCCTTAAAAATTCAGCTATTTGATTAAAAATTAATCCTTCTCGGCTGAAAATTAACTTTTTGATTAAAAATTTGTTTTCGCGGGATTAAGTCAAATTTTTGCTTAAATTCGACTTTACAGCTCGACAACTCAACTTTTTCCTTGAAAATTCATCTCGTTTGGTAGAAAATTCATCTTTTTTAGCAGAAAATGCAACTATTTGCAAATTTAGCTTAAAAACTCAACTCTTTTGATGAAAATGTATCTCTTTTTGGAAAAGTAATCTTGTTTGGTTAAAACTGCAACTTTTTTGTTGAAAATTGAGCTTTCTTGGTCGAAAATTAACTCTCTTGTTGAAAATTTTTCTCTTTTCTGGTCAAACTTAATCTTTGCTTGTTACAAATGGAACGGTTTTGTTGACAATAAATAATCTGTTTTGGCTGAAGATTAATCGTTTTAGTTCGAAGTTCGTCTCTTCGGTTGAAAATTGAACTATTATATGGTAAGAAATTCATATATTTTGTTGCAAATTGGTCATCTTGGTAAAAAAAGTTATCTTCTTGGTTGAAAATTAATGTTTCTGGTTGAAAATTCAAGAATTATCCAACTGTTTTGTTGAATATTCATATTTTTTGGTTGAAAATTCAACCACTTGGTTGAGAGTTAAACTACTTTGTTAAAAACTATATTTTTGGTCGAAGATTTATCATTTTAGTTTAAAATTCATGTCTTTGTTTGAAAATGTAAATATTTTGTTGAAAATGTATCCTTTTAAGTAGAAAATTAATCTATTTTGTTGAAATTTCAATATAGTTACATGAAAGGTTAGGACTTTAAAGCATATTATATAGAATTTATTATAGTACCTACATTAATTTTGTTTAAAAGAAATTATTCCCCTATTAGTATCATATTTTCGTGAAAAATCACCCTGTGTACCCAACCTTCAGAGCAGTTTAGGCTTGAAGTCTGCAATATTGAAATTAAAATTATTTTTATTTATATTTATTTGGTTTTCTTGTTCCTATTGTAACGTATCGAAATATAAATATGGCATTTAAGTGCCAAAGGTTCATTTGGCATGTAATAAAAGTAACTGTAATTTGTCTGGGCATTACTTGTAAAATTTATTATAGCAATTGTGACCTTGGTTTTCACCCCCCAAATTCAGCAATATAATTTCATCTAATTCTATAAATGCAAGCCGATAAATTAAATGTATAATGGAATCGAAATTTTTTGAGTATAGATAAGTGTTTCTACTGACATTACAGGCTTCTTTTTGTGTAAACAGTAGCCACTTTTCAGCTCAAATTAGTGACTTTTTCCACATTTTTCAAGTACATTAGCCTGTAGCAGTCCTGTCTATCTGACTCCATAAAAAGTAGACCAGAATTCTGCATACACGAATTCCCCCAAGGTATTGCAAAATAAAGTCGTAACTAAATTTTAACTCTCAACATTTCAGTGATAATAGAAATTATGATTCATGATTCAGACAGATCCTGTGATTCAAAATTCCAAGATAGAAACAATAATCAAAATTACTGCATAATAAATGAATAATTTATAAAAACAAAAAGATAATATATATGATCTCGCTTCTTAAATCGAAGCATATATTAACCGAAAAGTACATTTCTGACAACCGGTCATATTCTCGCGAATGCAACCTGTTTTTTCCCACCGTTACTTAGAATTCCATAATAATCTTATGATTCGTATGCTGGGTTGTGTATTAAAAGATTTGAGACTCACGTTCACTTGACACCCTTGTGTCCGAGAAGAAAATAGATGTTATAGCGGTTCAGCGAACTCGGATTTTTAGGTTATGTTTGTCGTATGTTTGTGCTATTGTCCACTCCGTCCACTCTCAGCAGATAAAAATTGTGCACGTACGTGAAAAACTATTTTTCCCGCGTTCAGTACTATGTTGTACGTGCCAATTGAACACAAAAGCTCCATTTGATCCACTTGATGTCCTGCATCTTGAGGATATACTCCGAGACAAAATGCACCTCTACCTGTTTTTCTCACACTGTGGGCTATTCGCGATAAATAAGGAATCTTGACACTTTACAGGTGAAGTCCACGGATTAGCTTAGTATCTCTACTGAAGTGGCAAATTGTTGAATTATCAAAGGATGAGTAATGTATGCACTTATGCCATTCGCACATAGGTACTCTGCCGGGGCTTGATAAGCAACAGTTATCAAACCTACACAATCTCCGTATCACAAATTCTCTGAAGTCTTCAACGGATTGTGAATCAAAAATGTGTACAGGGCGGTAGTAGCTGTATAGAATTACAACTATAGTATCGTACGCACAGTCCGAGCGAAGTAAAGATGCGTATAATTCGGTACAATATGCTAACATCTTCTGTATTTATTATTTTCATCATTTTTTT
>CAKNWT010045413.1:0-10872 GCA_932066315.1 Andricus coriarius | reverse complement strand
TATTACGAAGATATTACAAAAATAAAGTTTTGTCCCATGCATTTGGTCCATTGTTTCGCCTCAGCACTCAACGAAGTGAAGTTAGCTGATGGTTGAAGTGAAAATACCTGACAAAAGAAAAAGAATTTTATCCAAAATTTTGAATCTTCAAACCAAAAAGACGAGCTTTCTACAAAACAGTTGAATTTTCAACTATATAATTGAATTTACAATCAAAACGATGATTCTTAATAAAGAAAATTAATTTTCTTCTCAAAAATACGAAATCTCATCAAAATATATGAATTTTTAACCAAAGGGTGAAATTTTCAACTATGAAGGCTAGTTTTTAACCAAGGAATACAAATTTTAAACAAAATACATACATTTTTAACCAAAAAGTTAAATTTTCAACCTAGAAGATTAATTTTCTACCAAAAAGACGACTGTTAGTTCTCGAGCTTTGCGCTCGATAATATATTTATTTCGCGCTTCGCGCTCGATAATGTTTTTACCTCGCGCTACGCACTCGGTCATTGTATTTCCCCCACATTTGTGGACAGAACTTTCAAAATTAAAGGTCAAAGCATCGACAACTGTAATTTGGGGATTGTGCTGAATTCTCTTTTGTTAAAGCTCCTTCGGCTTTAATGAATACAGTCTCATGACGTGTTTAGTGCTTCCCACTCGATTTTGTCCAAAATGTGAACTTTTCTACATTATGTTCAACACTTTTATATCAAATGTATATTGCATTGATTTATACACCTCGACCTATGATTGCTTATTCAGATATTGCAACATAAAGTACAAATTTTATTTTTCATGAATACTTTAATATTTGTTTCTTATTTTGTATTTAATTTTATTCTCAACTACCCTGAAAAATATATAATTTAATTAATATATATTATTACATTTCATAATATTCTTTGGTATTAAAACATGCGTATTTTCATTGTCTTGTTTTTATAATTGAAAAAAGTGTGCATCCTATAATAAAAAAACAATTTTGTTATGAAATATTTTATTGCATTTTGTGTCGCTTTCACATCAATTTAATTTGTGTAGTTTCAATGTCATTTTTTACGATTTAAACTAAAAATACGCATCCTAGCGTAAAGTGATGTTGAGGAAATGTGTAGATATAATTAAGGCGATAAATTTTGTTAAATAAAATGTTATTGTAGCTTGTGTTCTTTTTCCAGAAAGGTACTTTTTTAATACTTAATATATTTTCATAACAATAATATATAAAAAATTTGTAGTTGGTTTTGGTTGAAAAACTTTTGTCTTTTCATTTTTTTCGTCTTTTGTGTCGTTTTTCCAAAAGTTTAATTTTTTTATTTTTCATCTTGTTTTGTACGACTAAAAGAAAATCTACTTGTTCTATTTAAAAATTATTCATGACAAATTTTTAGATCTTTTTTGGTCGAACAACTTTTGTTTATTATTTTTTTTCGTACCTTGTGCCTTTTTCCAAACAATTTAATTTCTTTATTTTTAATGTTATTTTTTACGATTAAAACAAAAACTACGCGTCCTATCAAACAATTATTCATGACAAATTTGTAGCTCTTTTTTGGTAAACAACTTTAGTATTATTTTTTTTCGTACCTCGTGCTGTTTGTCCAAATATTTAATTTTTTTATTAATAATGCTGTTTTTTACGAAATTATACAAAAGATACGCGTCCTATCAAAAAGTGATTATTAACAAGTTTGTAGATCATTTTTGAATGCACAATTTTGAACGATTCATCTTCTTTCGTATCTGGTATAGTTTGTCTGCAAAATGGAATTTTTTATTTTTCATTATTTTTTTGTGCGTTCGAAATTAGAATTTTCTATTTTTCAAGGAAATTCAAATATTGTTATGACAATCTTGTAGGGTGTTCAAAAGGCAACGTTTTTCTCCTGCTGACTGTTTTTTTATATTGTGCAAAAATAATAGAATATTTAACGTTTCAGTTAAATAGTTGATTCGCAATTTAAGAAACGCATTTTCAACAAAATAGTTCGATTTTAAACCATTTTTAACCAAAAACGATGCAATTTTTTCAAAAAGAAATTAATTTTAAACGAAAAAAAATTTCAATTAAATTGTTGAAATTTCAACCCAAAAAGACCTCAAGAAATCATATTTTTTAAAATTGTACGATTGCAAAACTAGGTACTTATTTTTATAAACACATTTTATTTTCAAAAAATAATTTCATTGAGCTTCCACATTTATTTAATTAGCAGAGTTTATATTTTATATTTATGTTCGTTCCTTATGTTCATAAAATTTTACAATAAATGTTAAAATAATCTAATGATTATTACATTTAAAATTAATAATTGAAAATTGAAAATATCTTACGTAAGAAATACTTGGACCATGTACCCCCCCCCCCCCCTATAAGGCAGCATAAAAAAATCATTGAACTACCGCCCACCAAATATTTTACGTAATTTATGCAGGGTCCCTAAACAATATTTTTTGCACACCCTACTGATAACCTAATCTGAAAGAAATATACATACACAAAAAATGATTGACCTCAACTGTTGTTTATTTAAATAAATGAATTAATAAACAAGACATTGCAAGAGAAGTTTAATTTTAATTTAGTTCATTCTACAAAAAAAATTTGTTGACGTTTCACGGTATGCCAGGTGTATAGAAAACCTACATGAGTTTTGTTGTCAATTTGTTGTCATGGAAACGACCGTCGTCACTATCACTTCGATTATACGAGGTGTCCAGTGTTTCCATCGTGACAGCAATTTCTACACACGTGTCCTAGCGTGTAAAAACAACAAATAATAATTTTGGAATAATTTTTTAAATGGTGAAAAATGGTTGTCGCGGACAGACGGAGGACCCTGATTGTGTCCACTGCTGGTAATTTTTTTGGAATCCCCAATCAGGATGAATCAAAATCAGAAAATGTTTATGTTCTTGACAAGTTTTTGGATCAATCAACTTGCAGGACTTTGTGTGCACATCCAATTTCTGAAGACTCTGATGAAATTTCTTTAAAATTAACGAACGAGCTGCCAGTTGGAAAAAGCACTCTAGTATTTTTCAAGGTAAATATTTCTGAAGCCTTTGCCAATTTCAAACAAATTTTTAAACAAATTTCAGTTATTAATTATATAACCTAAATATTCTCTATTTATTATTGCTAGAAGAAAAAAAATATTTTTTTGATAATTGATGAAAATTGGTAGACTTCAGAATTAATATACAGGGTGTCCAAAAAGTCCCGGACCGGTTGAATATTTCCTCAGGTGAGATATTTTTCAGGAAGGTCAAGTTCATTCTTGAAGTAACTTTCAACGAGGAATTCAATGGTGACCTTTATTTGGACCTTGACCATGACCTTCGCGGTCATTTCGAGGTCAAATTGATTTTTTGTAATGGGAACCCCTATTTTTGAACCGGGAACTGAGAGAGCAAAAAATTTTACGTCCAGATATGACCTTGGGCAATCGAAAATTTTATCTGGGAAGCTCATGGTAAGGTCAAACAACGAACAGCAGAATGACTCAACTGGCATGCATTTTTGAAGAAAATGTTCAACGTAAGAGTTCTAGCATTTTCTACCCCCGACCGATTCGTGAGCTTGACCTTGACTTTCACCAGGACCTTCTTCAGGACCTGGTGGAAATATTCCTGAGGAAATATTGAGCCGATTCGGTACTTTTTGGGCACCCGGTATATAATATTTGGGTACAATATATAAAAAAAATACCAATTTCAGACGAAATATATTAAAATAACCTATTGTTCAAATATTGTGAATATTTTTCAAAATCGAATGATTTTTTATCAACAATAGCAATTTTAGGCAAAAAACACCAACATAAAATATAACAAAAAATTGTTTAAGATTGTATATCTTCTTTTAAGCCTAATGTTTTTTTGTTTAAAAGCAGACATTTCCCTTAAAGAATGTTGACATAGCATAAAATTGTTAAAAGGTTGTGAATATTTTTTAAAACATAATTTAAAAAAATTAGAAACAGGAATTTCCGACGAAAAAGACTAACATAATCTAAAATTGTCAAAATATTATAAGCCTTGTTCAAATTATCATGATTTTTTTCAAAAATACCCATTTTTTATGTAGGACGCCAACGTAACCTAATATTGTTCAAAACGTATTCATCTTCTTTGAAATCTAGCGATTTTCACATAAAAAATTGTAATGTTCGACAACAATAACACACCATCCAAAATTTCTCAAGCTCGTAAATTTTATTATTTTACACAAAAATTATTGGATACAAATCTAATAATTTTTTTTTAAATACCAATTTTAGGTGTAACACACCGCATTAACTTAAAGCTTTTCAAAAATTGTAAATATTCTTTGAAATCTAATAATAATTTCGGACAAAAAACTATTATATCATGATTGATTACCTGAAACTGTTGAAAAATTCCAAATCTTGATCAAACTATAATGATTTTGGTTTTAAAATACTAATTTTGGTCGTACTATAGTAACATTTTTTTATGCTAATTTTTTTGTGTAAAACGCTAGCATAATCTAAACTTGTCAAAAGTTGTAAATCTTTTCTGAAATTTTTTTTTATTTACCAATTTCCGAGAAAAAAACTGATATAATCCAAAAACTTTTAGAAGATTTTTAATCTTGTTAAAATTATGATTTTTATTTAAAGATATCAATTTTAGGTGTAAAACTCTAGCGTAAAGTAAAATGATTCATATTTGCGAATTTTCTTTTTTTTTTAATTAAAAATACCACTTTCCGGTGAAAAACGCTAATATAATCCAAAATTGTTACAGAATTCTAAGTCTTGTTCGAATTATAATGACTTTTGTTAAAACAAAAAAAACGATTTTCGATTAATAACGTTAATATAACCTAACACTGTTTAAAAATTGCAAATCCGGTTCAAACTATAATGATTGTTGTCTTATAATACTAATGTTTGTTGTAAAACTCTAGCATAATCCAAAATTGTTCAAAGTGGTGAATCTTCTTCAAAACCTTATTTTTCTCTTAAATTAAAAATACCAATTTTTAACGAAAAACAGTAACATAATCCAAATTTGTTAAGATGTTCTAAATCTTGTTCAAATTATAACACAGCCACACAAAAAAAATCTTTTTTCGTTCTGGAGGTCAGACCATGTTGACTATATGTTTTCTGGGTCGCTGAATCCGAATCCGAGGTCCAAAACCCCCCAGCACGTCAGGGTTCTGACATAACCTCATAAAACCTCATAATTTTTTTTTAAGTTTATTTATTTTGTTTTATTTTATGTCAGAACCCTGGCGTGTTGGGCTTTTTTGACTTCAGATTCGGATTCAGCGACCCCACAAACATAAAATAAACATGGTCTGACCCCGGGACTCGAAAAGAATTTGTATAAGGTTTTTTGAGATTACGTCAAAACTCTGACGTCCTTGGGTTTTTAGGACCTCGGATTCCGATTCAGTGACCCCAAAAACATATAATAAACATGGTCTGACCCCCGGACATGAAAATAAAAACTGTTATGAGGTTTTATGGGGTTATGTCAGAACCTTGACGTGCTGGGGTTTTTTGGACCTCGGATTCAGATTCAGCGACCCAAGAAACATATAGTCAACATGGTCTGACCTCCAGACTCGAAAAAAGATTTTTTTTGTGTGGCTGTGTAATGATTTTTGTTTTAAAATACCAATTTTTGATGTAAAACGCTAAAGTAGGGGAGAGTGGGGCTAAGCCTAGAGTGGAGCTAAGCCGACACTTGCTTTTTTAAAGAAAAATACAAACCGTGTGAACTTGGTTTTTTCATGCATTCTGCATGACATGACACATTTTATGGCATAAAAAGTTTGTATAATATCGTCCACTATAATTAAGGTATATTCATCTTACGTAAAAAAGGCGCTGAACATGAAGGTGTTATTAAATTTTGTTTTTTCGCTGATTTTCAATGTTTTTCGGTTACCAATATATAAAATTGACGCGTGGGGCTAAATCGACAACGAGTACGTCATCGTGCCTACAGGATACAGGCATACATACAGACAAACACCTTTGTAAAAATCGGGTTTTCTGACCCAGGAGGTCTCAAGACGTGAAGAATTGATTAAAACCGACGAAGTCCAATTTTACATAAAATTATTACCTTCTCAGTACAGGATGAGAATGTGACGAAAATTTGTTTGACAACGTATTATGTGTTGTTGGATCGAGAATTTAGTTGGCTAAAATAATAAAAAAAATTTTAATGTATCCTTTTCTTTCTTCAAACATTATAGTCAAGTGTCGACTTAGCCCCAGGGGGGTGTCGGCTTAGCCCCACGATTTTTCGCTCGACTGATTTCCCATAACTTGACTTTTTTTCTAATAATTGCTAAACAAAGAATTGTAGTTGAAAATCATTAGTAACATTTTGTAGCCAACTAAATTCTCAATCAAACCGTACATAATACGTTGTCAAAAAAAAGTTAAATTAAAAAACGACTTAAAAAAAGTGTCGGCTTAGCCCCAGTCTCCCCTTACCTAAAATTGTTAAAATTTTCTGAATCTTTAAAATCTAATGATTTTTCTTTTAAAATATACTAAACGGTAAAGAAAAGCTAACATGAACGAAAAACATAATTTTTTTAAATATGTTTAATCTTTGAAATCGAATACTTTGTGACTGAAAAAAAACGCAACCAAGAAATTAAAAAAATTTAATTTTTCGAAACTTTATGCTTTATTAAAATTCGTTTAAACCACTATTTTCCAGCAAAAAGCACAATTATAAGATATGTATAATATTTAAAATAATTTTTTAGATAATTTGAATGTTTTAATTGAACCGTGCATTAGTGTTAAAAAGCAAAAATGTTTCTCAATTCACATAACGTTTTTTTTTTAATAAAATTAATTAGTTAGATTTCAAATTCAAGCTAAAAAACAACTTATAAAGTAATGAAAAGCCAATCAGGTTTTCAATATCAATGATTGCAAGATTTTCGAGATATATCGTTGCACTTCTTGTTTTTAGATAGGATATTATTTATTACTATGTATCCTAAATCCTTTATTTTGTCAATAACAATAATTTCTAGTTTAATTCTTATTTTTAATAAACAGTTAAATGCATCTGTAGTCACAGAGGAAAATTTCCATGAACTCGTCCAGGTGACATCAACAGGTAAAAATGGAGGCTCATCACTTATTGAAGCCCTTCGTCAAGTTTGGGCCCCAACTCTTAAATCTTCAGGTGTGGATGCATCCTCCCTAAAAAAATTGGAGGAGGATATTTCGGGTCCAAGGCCCTCAACATCAATCGAGGAAGAGGAATTATTTTGGCACCGAAAATCAAAGGATGTGAAAAAAATCGACGAAAGGAAGCTTTACCAACAAGCTACGAGTTTCTTGAAGAAAATTAGGGTAGAACTTGAAAGTGCAGCTGTTTCTAAGTTAGTAATGCATTCTCATCAATGCAATCATTTGAGATTTTGTTTATGCAGATGGATCCTAAAAAGAGCAGAATCTTGAATATTGGTATTAAAATTTCAGAGAAGGACTTGCTGGTCTGGATGAAACACTCGAAGTAGCTTCTGGATTCGTGGATGATCTTTGGAAACTAAAGGGTCAAGTTTATAGTGAGGAGCGTATGAAATCGTTATTGGATATTTTTGGAAACGAACTTGTTATTCTTGTTGAAAATCTCATCTGTGGGGTAAGATATTTAATTATTAAATCATTATATTCCGCCCAGTTTAAGTATTTGAATTTATGGATGTCTCTAAATCTAAAATTCTAAAGCCTACTTTTAATAAGTAGGGGGTTTCCAATCTAATCCGATAAGAATTTTTTACCTTGGATTTAAATATTATATTTTTAATATGACTGTGTCTAGTCGTCCTGTAAATTCGCCTGTAAAAAGCCAGGGTCAATTGAAAATATATTTTTTATTTTGTTATTTTTCCGTTTTACACATCTTATGAATAGATGGATCACTTTTTCACTGTTTTTATATTAACAAGCTTTCATTAGTTAAGTACATGTGATGTTTGAAATTCATGGAAATTATCAAAACTTAAAACTTCTATCTCTCTATATAAAGATTATTAACGTTTAAGATTGCAAGAGTTTTATGTATGAAACTTTCCGTTTTAAGAAACTCTATTCTCAAAATCCTCATAAGATTATGTTATAATCCTGAAGAAGGAAAAGGTTTGAATAAAATGGATCCAAAATCAGGTTTCACAAAAAGTTTCTACATCATTTATGGATTCAAAATCTGAAAAAATCCAAATTCTAGCTAGTCGTTTTCACAAGATAACGATATTTTAATATTTCGCAGTATTGAAAATATCGTAATTTTCATGTTATCACCATATATCAAGTGTTTGAAATGAAATCGACAATGACTTTATTCTTCGAGAATTCAAACGATAGAAACTGAAACATAAAACCACATTCAGATTTACCCATGACCAACGACGAGGACGTAGTGGTTATATGGCCACATTTTTTTCATTTTTAAATTTTATTATATTTTCTCTCTCAATATTTCAATATTTTTATATGTTTGATAAGAGTTTTAACATTAGATATGGAGTCAAGAAAATTTAATTAAAGCAGTTAAATCTCCTATCAATCACATACAAATATTGAAAAGTTAAGAAAAATAAAAAAATATAAGAAAATAATTTTTTTTTTAATTACAAAAAATTAAAATGTGGCCATATAAATACGAAGTCCCCGTCTAGCGTTTCAATTCTCGAAGTATAAAGTCATTGTAGCTTTCATTTCAAACGTTTGATATAAATGATGATAACATGAAAATTACGATTTTGTGTAGTGCGAAATATTAAAATATCGATATCTCGCAAAAGGGAGCAGCTAGGATTTTGATTTTAGCAGATTTTGAATCCATAATTGATGTATAAACTTTCTATAAAACCCGATTTTGGATCCATTTTAGTTAAACCTTCTCCTTCTTCAGGAGTACCGTGATCTAACATCCTCATAAAAACTGATGAAAATGTATTTAAAAGTTGAAGGGAGATAAAAAATTTTGTTTTCATGAGACCCACAATCGGTGCTTATATAAAATATAAGGAATTATATCCAAAATTTATTTATTGTTTCTTCTCTTCGTAAAAGACATATGTACTTAGATTGTATAATAAGTGAATATTTGTATTCCATTTAATTTTAATAATTTAATAATTCTAATATATATAAAAAAAAGTTTGCATGATAAATATATTATATGAATTTGAAGATTATTATTAATAATTTTTTAAATATTTCAAAAACATACATATATTCGATATTAATTTTATAAATGATTTCGATAATATATCATTCATTTCTGAGACACATTTTCCAGACCATTTGAGAATTGTTACGTAACAAGATAGCAGAATCCATATAGAGCATGCCTGTAACAAACTTAAAGTACAAAGGATACACGTTTGTCACATAACAGTTATGCAGATATGTTATATGATATGATTATATTATATTATATATTATAGGAAAATTCCCGGTCAAGGGACAATCAATGTTTGCGTTCCTCTTTATCCTTTAACTAATACTCTATTCCACTACCCATTCATAAACGTAGCATCATTCAAATTCTTGAACCCAGTCCTAAGCTTAGCTAGGATGGATACTGAAAATCTTTTAATTCTTTCTTTCTTTATTCAATCTTTGAAATCTATCTAAAATTTTTGTGAAATAATAGAGGTCTTTGTGAAATATTTTAACTGCCTCCGAAATTTTTGCGAAATATGTTTGATCTTTGTGAAATCTTTGGAAATCTTTGAGAAATATTGGAAATGTTTGGTAATATATGTGAAATTATTTAAATCTTTGGGAAATCAGTGAAGGCTTTGTGAAGTCTTCTAAATATATTCAAAATCTTTAATATAATTGGGAAAGCATTGAAATCTTTGCAATCTACCGGAAATTTTTGCAAAATCTTTGTGATATCTTCGGAAACCTTTGAAATATTTAAAAATATTTGGTAATGTTTCTGAAATTGTTTAATTCTTTGGGGAATCATTGAAATCATTGTGCCTATCCGAAATCTTCGCGAAATATTCTCAATCTTTGTGAAATCTTTAAAAAATCGTTCAATTTTTTTTTAAATCTTTGGAAATTTTTTTGAACTGCTTAGTAATATTTGAGAACATATTAAAATATTTGGAAATCATTGAAGTCTTTGTGAAGACATTTAAATCCATCCGAAATATTTGAGAAATCATTGAAATCTTTGTGTATAAAAAATACTCTCGGATCAATGAAATATTGGTTTGAAGCATCAAACGGTGCTTTCGCGCTCGGTCAAATGCAAATACTATTATTTCAAAAGCATATGCTATTGTTTTTTTCTTTTGTTTATTCAAACAGAATATTAATAAATTGTTTAAAAAAATGATAAGGCTCAACTGAAGATGTCATAGACTTAATAGCAAAATATTATAAAGTTATTGACTACACGTAAACGATATGTCCGATAAATCGATAGCATCATGCTTCAAATTCTGAAGTGTGATCTATGATTGCAATTGTAACAAAATTTAACTGCATAGTACACTGCCATAATCTATTACCAGAAATTTCAGATTCAAAGAAGGACAATATTATTTCAAATGTAATAGTATATTATGCACCTAGGGGGAGAAGAGGGGCTTTTTCGACGAGTGTATGTTTTCAGTACTCGTCTCCGACTCGCGCTACGCGCTCGCCTACGACTCGTACTGAAAACATACACTCGTCGAAAAAGTGCCTCTCCCCCTTGGTGCATACGATATTTTTTATAACAATTAGATGATTTCAGATATTTCGCGAAATACAGTCATGACTTTAGTCCATATTAGATTTTGAATAAAGAAGCATCAAATGCATGTTAACTTATTACAAATTA
>CAKNWT010045403.1:0-16231 GCA_932066315.1 Andricus coriarius | reverse complement strand
GGGACAATAATATCGTCCCAAAATTCGTACAGTTAAAAAACCATTTGGGAACATCTAAATCCAAATCAATTCTACCTAAAACAAGTTTGCTTCTCTTGAAAGAAAGAATACAACATACCAAATTTGTCCTGCACACTATCTCCAAAAAACTATTAAAACTTCACCTTTTCCTATCTAACACTCTCAGTTTTGACATTTGGTCTACATTGGACCGCATATCATTTGATCAATCCCAACGGATTAAAGATCTTTCTACTCAAAAACAAATAATAAAATTTAACAAGTTACTTCCAGTAACGCACGAACCACTAACTAACACAGTAAAAAACATCTCTAACCATCCTCTCAGCAATGAAATGATTTCAGCCTTATCTAAAGGACATAATTTTGCAGTAGCTCTCTCCAAAATCCCGAAAGAAGAAATTATCAGTAATTTGGAATCCACAATATATATGCTTCCACCAGAAAAAGCGAATGACATACGTCGTAGGACGGCCAACATCTTACGCCAAGCCCAACTCTCTTCCTCAAACTTAACAAAACAAGAAAAAACAGCAATTAAAGAACTTAACCAGAATAAACACATCATAATATTACCCGCAGACAAAGGCAACACAACAGTAATAATGAACAAAGAAGACTATAACAATAAAATCATGGACCTTCTAACTGACGATACATATGAAAAACTTAAAAAAGATCCTACAAAAACAATAGTCAGCAAAACAAAAACTCTTCTAAAAAACTCTAAACTTGACAGCCAAACAATATCTGTATTAATACCTACTAATGCTACCTCTCCAAGACTTTACGGACTCCCAAAAATCCACAAAAACAACATTCCACTCAGACCGATCGTCAGCGCAATAAACTCACCAACTTACAACCTAGCACGCTTTCTCGCCAAAGAACTGAATCACTTCACAGGAAACTCCATCACGCACGTCCAAAACTCTTTTGACTTCATCAGAAAGATACAACACATCCACATTCAACCCCAAGACCTCTTAGTGAGCTTCGACGTAGAATCTCTCTTTACGAAAGTACCAATTTCTGATACAATCGATATTATTAAATCCTTTGAAAACTTTCCCTCCGATTTCATACCTTTGATAGAACACTGTCTCAATAATACCTACTTCTCTTTCAATAACCAATTCTACGAACAAAATTCAGGAGCCACAATGGGATCTCCAATCTCACCAGTAATAGCCAACATCTTCATGGAAAATCTTGAAACAAAAATCTTTAACAAATCCAAGCTTAAACCGGAATTTTGGTGCCGTTATGTTGACGACACTTTTGTCATCTGGAGACATGGACTGGACGAACTACAGAAATTCTTCGATTTTATCAATCAATTACACCCTAATATCAAGTTCACCATGGAAATTAAACAAAACGGAAAATTACCTTTCTTGGACGTGCTAGTTTACAAAAGATCTAAAAACACATTAGGACACGAAGTTTACAGAAAACCCACCGATACAAACAGATACCTGCATGCCTCCTCCCACCACCACCCATCTCAAAAGCAATCGGTCATCAATTCTCTTGTATACAGAGCTGTCTCCATAACAGATAAAGATAACTTACAAAAGGAATTACAAAATGTTAAACAAATCCTAATACAAAACGATTACACAAACAAACAAATTCAGAAAGCAATAAGAAAATACACTCAAAAAAACAAGTCAACACAACCCACTAAAGAAAGAGAGAAAAATAAGACCATAATCCTACCCTACATTAAAGGCATCACAGAATAAATAGGAAGAATTCTCAACAAACACAACATCCAAACCATACTTAAACCACCTGCAAAAATAGGACAACTTCTAAACAATCCTAAGGATAAAAAGGCACCTCTCAGTGATCCGGGAGTATATAAAATCCCTTGTTCTTGTGGCAAAGTCTACATTGGAGAAACCGGGAGGGCGGTGAGCCAACGTGTAAAGGAACATGAGAGTAAAGTCAGGCTAAAACATTTCACGCAATCAGCACTAGCTGAGCATCATATTGAAACAGGACATAGCATTTTGTTTGACAAAACAACAGTCATCGCAAAAACACAAACTATTTTTCCAAGAAAACATAGAGAAGCAATCGAAATCTTAAAACACCCTAATAACATCAATAGGGACAATGGATATAATACCAATCCGATTTGACTTTCCGTCCTCCCGGGATTTTTTAAAAAGGACTTGATTGGCCAATCAAGTTCGAGCAGTCCCTACCATTCAGGTCAGCCCTGAAGAAGTGAACTGCAATGTTCACGAAACGTCCGCGGCCCTATACAAATTCGACAGCCCCCATACACTCCTGACCTGACTCCCTATGATTTCTGGGTATTTCCCAAATTGAATTATCCTCTAAGACGAAAATATTTCGAGACCTAGAGGAAATAAAAAAGAATGCGACGCAGCAGCTGTTAGATATTCCGAAAGGTGACTTTAAGGCTAGCTTTAAGGAGTGCTTCTGAAAGTGCAAGGATCACTTGTTGATAGCATCGCTACAATGATCTTAAATTATATGAATGTACACAAAGATCTTAATTTGATCACTATAATGATGCTATCAATGACCCACTAAAAAACACCACTCTTTCTCCTTGGCAGGTATCCCCCCGGAACCTCTTTCGCATTACTTTAGGGGGTTTCGTTTTCTTCACTTCATAAGTGCCTTCTGGTTTTCCTATTTTCTGGCGATTGTTCGGCCTCTCTTTCCCTTTGTCAACTTTAATGTTCCAATCAAGATGTATGCAGTGTAGCTGGTTGGGCTATCATCTGGGGGGTTTCCTCAGCGAGGCTGCCGCCCTGAATGACGTGCATCATATCGTCCCCGGAAGATGGTCAGTCCGGGGCTTTCCTTCTTTTGCGGCGCAGAGGTAGCACTCGAGTGCTTTCGCACTCCGCAGACCTGTGTCCCTCGTTGCCGCACCTCCAGCATTCTCTCGTCCGATCAGGACCCTTAAAAACCGCTGTCATCTGGATAAAGCCTGGACAGCGGTAACATCATGTGACCTGCATCTTCTTGAGTACGCGACAGGACACCCATCCTACTTTCGGGTGACCTGCGCGTACCAATTTCATCGCCATTTCTGTTCGTCAAACTGTCTTCTGACGGCCGCCTCGATCTCCTCCGCATATGTGGTTGTGTCGAGGTCCAATACCTCGACTTCAGTGCGAGGCACCAGCTCTCGCACACAACCCTTCTCCCCAACAGCTCTTCTGATGGCAGCGGACAGCATTGATCTGCCATTCTCTGCAGGCCCGACCTCTGAAAGGACCTCTCCGTTTCTTGTTTCTCGGACACTCCTGATTTCTGAACCAAGAGTGTTCGGTTTAACCTTGCATTTTACGTCGTTGAGGAACTTAGCGTAACTCAAACCCTTTTTTGACTTGGTTGCAGGTGACTTCTTGCAGGTGCAGCAGCCGTGCGGGTTCTATGCTTTTTCGTCCTTTGCCTTGAGACACTGGCCTCGACGGGGCTCAAAGAAGGCTCAGTCTCTCGCTTCCCAGGTTGGGGAGTGAAAGCCTCCACAGCTCTTTCGGTTTGAGTCGCCGTCTGGCTCATATTATTTTTCTTCTGTGTCTTTTCCCTGGTCTTCTTCATTTTTCTAGCAGCAGAATCGCCCACTCCTCGCGGAACGAATCCGTAATGGTATTTGGCATATATATTCGTGCTTGATAGTTTGTCCACTACCTCCCATGCTTCTTTCACTCCTTCCCGGATTGGCAGCCACATGTTCCTCTTCTCTATGAAGAAGAATTCCATCTCTATGATGTTTGCTCCCAATTTTTTGATGAGCCCCCTTTGCTCATCCATGTTCCGCTTCGCAATCGTTATGTCCCTCCTGACTTCTGTCCTTCCGCTCATATTGAGCTTCTCCGTCACGTCCAAAGAACCACCCAGCTTCTCGCTCACACTCCTCTACAAGTATGTTTTGCCCCCCCCCCCCCCCATCCCTATAAGCAATGGAACCGGCAACGGCCACCGGGGCTTGCACCCGATCGGAACCGGCGGAGAGATTTTTACTCTATTGGGGTATGTCATTTTTTCCATACTCACCCATGATCCGTTTCTTTTCGGGATTCCTTCCCCTAGCTGGTTTTTTGTCCGCCCCGGGAATTTGATTTGCCCGTTACTACACATATCTGGGAATCGTTCCCTTATCGGCAATTTGGTGAGGCGCCCGAGAGGGTGCCAGCATCCCTACACGGGGAGAACTGTAAAGAGGATATCATCGCCATGGACCAGGGTCCCCTTCTTCGTCACAGATTATCACAGAAAGTTTGAAATCCCCAAAGTGACTTAAATAAAACGAAAAATACTCAAACATAAGATTTTAACAGACTTCAAATATAATGATTTTTCACGAATACACATTAATTTTCCGATGAAAGAGATGAATTTTTGGACAAAAGAGTATAGTTTTCGAACTAAAAAGTCGAATTTACAAAAAACAATTGACTTTCAATCCCTAAAAGCTGAATTTTCAATCGAGGAAGATGATTTACAAAAATAGTATATTGTGCTACAATTTGAAAAAGCGAGAGATTTAAAATGAACGTGAAGTTAGCCACCCGAGCGGAGCGAGGGTGGCTATCACACGAGTTTTAAATCGTCGCTTTTTCAATGTGTGGGACACGATACTTTTTCTGTAATTTGTGTGAAAAGTGATAGGTTTTGTTCACCTGTATTTTGTGTAAAAAGAGGGCGATTTTTAGTCGATTGACGCAATACGAACAATGGCAATAATATGGCCGTAGCAATAAGCTGGTAAGAATGTTTGGTTAGAATGCCAATAACCAAATTTCCGATTTTTCGCGAAAAAACCAAGCACAGTATTTTCGGAGAAACTGACTGTGTTTTTTTTTTGCTTTTGCCAAGCAATTTCGTCCATATCCATTGAAGTGATTAAACCATTGACAATCAACAACTTTTTGGAAATTGATTTAGATTAGGAACGAGAGTCGGAAAATATAATGAAGTTGCCTGCGCACGAGCTCACCCGAGGCAGCACGAACACACACGGAGTAACACGATGTAGTTTGCACTTCATTTACTTTTTTTCACTGTGCCTCACTTTTATCACTGCATCTATTTACTTTTCTCACTGCGTGCGTCCACTTTTTTCACTGTTGCCCGGAAAGGTCGGCACTGCGCATGCGCCACGTCGTGGACCAAAAATCGGTCACTTTTTACACCAAAGACAGGTGGAAAAACTGGCACTTTTTCGCAAATTATAGAAAAGAGAATTTTGGACCAAATGATTGCGTTTACAACAAAGTAGTTGAACTTTCAAGCAAAAGAAACGAGTTTCTAAACAAATAGTTGCATTTTCCAAGCAAAAGATATCCACAAGGAGGTTCAACTTTTACCAAGTAGTTAAATTTAGAATTAAAAAAGGTTAATTCTTAGCAAAAAAATATAATAGTTGATATTTCAACTGAAAAAAGATTAAAATTTTAAATAAAAAACAGTCGAATTTTACAAAAAGATGAACCATTATCAAAAAATGTAATAGTTGATATTTGAAGCAAAAAATATTTTTATTTTAAATAAAAAATAAGCGAATTTAACCAAAAGGGACTCATTTTTGACAAAACAGGTAAATTTGCAACCAAGAAACATTTGCCAATCAAGAGAGAAAAAAATGTTAAACAATTTGTTACATTTTTAAACCAAAAAGGCGAATTCTCTACAAAACAGTTGAATTTTCAACTCTATAATATGAATTTTTGAGCAGAAAGTTAGTTTTCAACGAAATATTTAAATTTTTTACGATTATAATGGAATTTTGAACCCAAGAATTTTCAAAGAGACTGTTGAATTTTTATGTGGAAAAGATAAATTTGCAAAAAGCAGTTGAATTTTCATTCCAAAAATATGAATTAAAAAAAGTTCATTTTTAACCAAATAGTTATATTTTAAACTAGAAACGATCAGTTTTCAAGCCAAAATAGAATAGTTAAATTTCCAGTTGAAAAAATGTATTCAAAACAAATAAAGAATTTTCTTCAAACGAGGTGGATTTTTAACTAATAACATGAAGTTACCAATTTTCAACTGAAAACTATTGAGTTTCAACCAATAATAGAATAGTTAAATATTTATATAAAATATTAATTTTCAAACAAACAAGAATTAATTTCTAACATAATAGTTCAATCATAACCCAGTAGGATGAATTTTTAATATAGTAATTCAGCCTTAAGCCAATTAGTTAAATTCTAAAACAAAAAAGATGAATTTCCATTGAAAAATTTAATAGTTGAATTTTTAACTAAAAGAGATCAAATTTTAGCCAAAATGGATTAGTAAAACTTTAATTTAGGAAAATTAATTTTTCAAGTAAAAAAATGTACTTTCAACAAAATAATTCAATCTCTAACCAAATAGCCCAATTTTTAACAAAAGAGATGAATTCTGAACCAAAAATATAAAAGTGCACTTTTGAATCAAAAAGAATTAACTTTTAGCGAAAAATATTTCTAATAATAATTCAGTTAGCATTTGAGCGGAGAGGCGAGAACAAGGGGAAGTATCTTGAAAACAGGAGAAAGAAAAAGAATTCTTTAAGTAAGGGGTAAAGAGTAAAATAAAATCACTAAGTATCGTTTTGTCAAGCATTTCAAAAAATTGTTATTCGCAATTATGTTTTCCCTGTGTAGGTCAAAAAGCCTGTTGTGCCCCCCCCCTCCAAGCAGTATGATGTAATTTGTGAATGTCCCCTTACCATTTTCATTCTCATTTTTCTGCATTTTTACACCTTTTCTTTGTTTTTATTTATCAGCAGTTATTCTCCTCGAATCTATTTTTCAGGCTTAAAAAGCTCCTGGTTATAAATAACAAAGTGTAAAAATTCGGGCAGTAAAGATTTGTGTCTCGGAGCATTGCATCACGAAAGGTATGTTCGAAGCTCGAGTCTACAAGGCATGACTGGTCCTAGGACTATTATCTTGACAGTGCACGGCCTCTGACACGAAATACAATTTCTCAGAGTCTCGTGCAGATTTAATGTACGGTCCGAATCAGCATAAATTTAAGCGGCGGTATTTATATTTCATAATTATAACGACTTTGAGCTTAATTGGACCCTTCTCCCCGGAAAGTGCCGTACATATAGTGCGAGCAGTTTAGTATTTAAATTTTAATTGATCCTCGAATCATACGCCTCGACATCATTCATCTGTAACGAGATACTATAAAGTAAGTACGTATGATTTATGGTACGCCAAGTCTCATGCTACAAGTAGTCGCATGGCTTAACAAGTTGAGCGAAACATACAAGCAAGTCCACGCGGGTACATATAAGGGTCGGGAAAAAGGAAACGTTAAATTATAGGTGAAGGCTCTTGTTCTTAAAAAAGACGGGTAACAAGAAATCTTAAATTTTATATTAACCGCCGTAATAATCTCGCCACTAGGTGGACACGCGTCTGCCTCTCTCGCAAGCGCTGAAAATGAATTGATCTTCCCTTTTCCAGCATGGGCCATCCATAAACTACGTTACCAATTTTGGGCTATTTCATGTGGACCCTTCAGTACCACCTCGTAGACAACCGGGGCAGGGGTGCTCTCGAATGTAACATAATATATGGATAAACTAGATACCATATCAAATTCAACATAACAGGTTTTAACTTCCTAAGATTTAAAATCGAAATATATTGCATTTTCAACAAAATAGTGGAATTTTCAACCAAAGAATATTTTGTACCAAAAGAGATGAATTTTCGACCAACATAGTATTAATTTTTAACCAAACAGTTGAACCATTATCCAAATAGTTGAATTTTCAACAGGAAAGTAAATTGTCTACAAATTACTCAAATTATCTATTATATTATTGAATTTTTAACTGGATACCTAAAAAGACGAATTTTTAACAAAATATATGAATTTTCTACCAAATAGTTGGCTTTGCAACTTAAAAAGATTATTTTTCAACCAAATGGGTAATGGAATTTTGAACTAAAAAAGATACATTTTCAACCAAAAATTGAATAGTGGAATTTTCAATAGCAAAATTAATTTTCAACGCAAAATGAAACGAACTTTCTAAAAAATATTTAAATTGTCAACTTATGTATTTTTATTTCTCAACCAATCCTTGAATACTTGAATTTTCAGATAAAAAATTTATTTCCTAACAAAATAAAACGAATTCTTAACAAAATACATAAATCTTCAACCAATTTGTTGGACTTTAAAGACAAAGTTAAAGAAAAATTCTCTACCAAACAGTTGAATTTTCAATCCAGAAAGAGGAATTTTCTACAAAACAGTTGAATTTCTAACAAAGAAGTTAATTTACAACTGAATAGTTGAATTTTCAACTGAAATTAGGAATCTTCTACCAAAGAAAATGAATTTCTTTACAAAGTGGTTCAAATTAAAACCAATTAGTTGGTTTTTCAACCAAACAGTTGCATTTGTAACAACAACAAGAAAATAATAATAATAATTTCCAAACAAGAAGATTAACTCTTTACCGAAACAGACGTATTTATAACAAAATACATGATTTTTCATCGAACTAGCTGACTTTGAAGCTGAAAAAGTCAAATTTTGAGCGAAAAGTAGGAAAGTTAGATTTTCAGGTAAAATAAATAATTCTCAACCAAAAAAAAAACTGAATTTGTAACTAAATAGATCACTTCCCATCCAAAATTATGTATTTTGAACTGAAATGATGCACTAAGAACAAACAGAATGAATTTTTATTTAAACAGTCCAGATTTTATCAAATACAGTCGAACTCGGATTGGAGCCCCCCGGATTGGAGCCTTTCGAGAATTGACGCCGCGTCGCGGGTACGGGTAAGAGGAGCTGCGGGGGAATGTGAGGTGCTCACTCAGGCATGACGAAACAGGAGCGTAGCTGTAAGGGGCCATTCATTAATTACGTGAGGCCGATTTTGACCATTTTTTACTCCCCCCCCCCCTCCGGTAGAATTAAGGTGGCTACTGTGATGGTTGGAATTGAAACAATAATTGACGTAGCAAGATATTACATAAGAATGGTTTAAATCCCCCTCCCCACGAGGTAAGGTCATGTAGATTTAAAGAAAAACCCCGCCCCCTCTACGACCCTTACGTAATTAATGAATAGCCACTAAGACGTTGCACCCTGAAAACCTACCTGGGTAACTGCGACACGGCGTTGCGTGAGTTCACTCTCAAGCGGGAAGCACACACCTTTGCATAGCGAATCAGCACGATAGCAAGTTCGTATACAACTGAAGCCAATCGGACCGATCATATTATTTCATGTGATCGAATGCGCCTGTAGCGTACCTCTTTGACCTTGACAACAGCGCCACCTGGCACGCAAAATATTGGGTTTCTCGAAGTTATTGGAGCAATGTTAGCGAAAAAGAGCAGTAAATGTTAATTCATTTTAATCGTCAATGTTATACTACGGCTTGAAATTATTTACTGAAAGATCTTTTGTTAACATTTACTTGGAATTCAAATTTTTTCTCAATAGTTCCAGATTGGTGGCGCTGTCACAGCTACCCAACAGGCGTATTCGAAACGATGGTTTTGAGACATTTTTTTTTATCGTATTCGATAGACAGAATTCGATCGCACCTCGTTGTTTATCTCACATGGTAGAAAGAGAGGTCCGCTCACTGCAGCGTTTTGTAACTTCAAACTGTCAAATGTTTACGTGAGAAGTGTGAAAACTATGTTTGTCGTGGACAATTAATCTAATATTCAGAAAAATACGTGATTTTATGTTAAATCACTTTTTCATATGTATGGTTATCAAATACCATAATGCGTCATGCATTATGCGCTACGCAAAAGTGTGTGTTTCCCACTTAATGTGTTTTTTCAGGTGTTTAGCTTATGCATACATAGTTACAAAATATTGGTGAGCTTTTAGATGCTACTGTCTTCGAATAGTTAAAGCAAAGGAGCAACAGAGTATCTGGACCGATCATTCAAGAGAAAGCTCTTATTTTAAACGAGGTGCCCAACGGTCCGCAAATGTTTTAGGTACGTAAGCAGGAAAATCCACCGACAATGGTTCATACACCCCTGACTGTTTACATTCGGAAAGCCTGGATTGGAACCGACCGTTAGTCCCAAAACCGGACTCAAATCCGAGCTTGACTGTAGTTACATTTCTAATTTTGAAGATTTTTTTTAACCAGAAGATTAATTTTCCATAAAAAAAACTTAAATGTTGAACCAAAGAGATGAGCTAAAATGACGAATCTTAAAAAAAATTATTTTCAACAAAATAGTGCAACATTCGACTAAAAACTATGAATTTAAAAAAAAAATTGAATTTTGAACTAGAAAATATAAATTTTCAAACAAAAATGGACCACTATAATTGTTAGTTAAAAATATTAATCTCCAACCCAAAATAAAATGAATTTTCAACAAAACAGTTAAATTTTCAACCGAAAAAAATCAACTCTTAAGAGAAATAGTTGTATTTTCTTATTTGGTGTTGTCAATCAGTTCGCATTTAAAGATAAAATACAGTATCAAATAAAATTTCAATTAATTCAAATTCATTAAAAAGCAAGAAAATTGGCGGCACGATTACTGCGACTAAGGTCGCGATTACTGGGTCTAAGGTCAAGATTACTGGGATGTTTACCTTACTGTTGCAGGCCAATCTTCCGCAAAATTCACAAACATCGTTTTATCACTAGGAAATGTACTGAACGTTATCCAATTTCGTACAGTTAATTCCACTGAATCCCACGCCCCCTCCGCCCTTGTTACCATCGGTCTTTTTTTGGCGTGACCTCTTCCACCCTCAAATTGGTAACGTACTCTATAGATGGCCCCTTATATGCGTTCTTGTTCGATCTCATTTGAGGACAAGGGCACGTTCTATCCTGATTATGATTCGAAGCAGACGTTCCTCTCCAACAACCCTGTATAATAAAATCACCGGAAAAGGGCATACAGAATATCGGTACCAAGCGCGGATCCGATCTGGTACCGCTTTGATCCCGCGCCGGTTGCAACACTGTACTCTGCCGCGATGACGTTGATTTTGCGCAAAAAATACGCAGAAACTTCCGCCTTCTTCTAATGGGGAGACACAAGATGTACTCACAGTCCTTCGAGATTGAAAGGATACTCATTCATTGTTAAAATTCAACGACGGAGAAATGACTCCGAAGAAAGCCGGTCAAGAATTCATTCTGAATGGATGTTAACCTTGGCGTTGTTTGAATTAGAGATTTGTGCACTCGGGATGATCCAAAAAGGGCTTCTTTTTCAAGTAAAAAGACTTTTAGATTCTTCCAAAATATAAGTTAAATGTTAATAACTACAGAAAAGTCGAAAATGATCTTTATCTTCAAATAAATTTTTTGTACGTAGCAACAAACGTATACAAAATTATTATGATCGTGATTTTGAACATCTGTTAGAGTTATAAGGAAAAAATCAAAACTAATTTTTTTTTTGTGAGTTTTGGACTTCTATAGGAAATTGAAAATTATTTCTTTTAAGGGTTTCGCAGTCTCGAGCAAAAGAAGTTATAGTTACGGTCGGATTCCTATCTGCCCAATTTTTTCACGAGAGGGAAGTAGAGGAAGCCGCTAGCTGACTTTACCCCGTACCTTAGCCGACTTTACCCCGTACTTGAGATGACTTTACCATACCCTAGCCAACTTGACCACTACCCTTGCTAAATTTACCCCACGCCGTGGCCAACTCACCCCTGTACCCTACGGGTTTAAGTTAAATCTCTAGAGCATGAAGGCTTATAACTTAACCACGTACAAGATCTAACTTTACGCCATGTCCTAGCCGACCGTATACCGTATTCTAGCCAACCTCATCATGTACCCTAGACAACTTTACCCCGTACTATAGCCGACTTTACCCGTACTTTAGCAAAATTTACCCCATGCCCTAGCCGACGTGACCTCATACCCTAGCCGACCTTAGTCTGTAATCTAGCAACGTTCCTTAACCCTACTTTTTCTGGGAAGTATTCATGCCAAAAATCTATGAAGATCTTGAAATAATATGAATATTAGTTTAAAAGTGACCCCCTGGACATTCAAATATATTTAGCTGTTCCAGATAATGCCGATTTCATAATAAGAAAATCAAATTTTCTATTTTATAGTTTTGCGAAGTGTTTCACTCCAAAAGGGTATAAGTGCCAAAGTTAGGCACACAAAAAGAGCATAATTGTCAAATTTTGGAACTCCAAAGAGGTTGGTTTCAGTTAAAAAAATCTTATTTTATATAAATGTTTGCATCTCTTCCTAATCTAAATATTAAATAATTTTATTTTTTAATTGCGAATCACGTACCGATTATCACTTACCTTCCAATAGCTTGTCTAACACGTCACTAACCAAAATTTTCCTTATTCAAAATATTCTTAACCACTTACATAAAAGAAACTATAATATAGCAACCTTGTTTTTTTTCAATTCTAAATGCTAACAGCTTCAATTTAAGCCATCAACAGAGAAAATCGGGCTCAATGAAAAAATTCCCGCATAGTATTCTAAATATCCAAATTTACCAACTTTATTTATATGCTAGCGAATTTTTTCATCATCAATTCTACAAATGATATGATAGGATAGAATAAGGAAAGTTTAGGATAGAAGAGGATACGGTGGGATAAAAGAGGATAGGATAGGATAAGATAAGACAGGGCAGAGCAGAACCGGATATGATAAGATAGGATAGGATACGATAGGGACAATGATGGACTAAACGGGGGACGCGGGCATTTGAAAAATATTTCCAGACAGCATGATTTTGTTTAAGCATAATATTTCTCACAGACATTTTTTTTTGTTGCTGATCTACTAAAAAAGTCATTGAAATTTCAAAATTTTGAACACGCAAAGATAATTCTCCAAAAAAATCGTCATTTTCTTAACTACATATTCTAGATCTAGTGCATGTTCAAAAAGTTGAATGCGACTTTTATATTATTCAATGAAACCGTTATCTAATTATCGCTATTTCAAAAAACTGCCTTTTCTAGCGCCAAAACCTGTTTTTCTTTAAACAATCTTATTATATCTGAATATTTCTGAAGTAAAAACTATTTTTCAGGTTTATATCTACAACTTTTATTAGCATCTGCGTGTTGCAAAGTGACTAACTATATCAAGAAACAAGGAAAATGATTGAAACCAGATTAATATGATTTTTCATCTTGATATAATTTGGTGTATTTCTTAATTATGAAATATGTTAAATATTTAGGAAAAGACTGTATTACTAAATACTATTGAATCTATTACAGAGATAACAATTGTATAAAAATCACTGTAATATGTATAAAGGTTTCATTGGTAATGATTATTTATAATATTAAAATTGTTCCAGAAAAATTTACAAAATAAGTTGTAACCTATGAGTGATAAAAAACGTCAATTTTCTAGTTAAAATATCAAAAAAATGAAAATTCTTTGGAGTAATTTTATTTGCGTTTGAAAAGTTAAAAAATTTAATTTAATTTTTTTCTACATCAGGAATCGAGGAAAATGGTCTGCTAGCATATATTATGATGAAAAAAACGTGCCGCGTTGAAATGTCTAACTATTACAAAAATGCATTAATTTTCAACTGCCTATATACGCCAAATACTAAAGTGTTATGTATTTTACCATAAACTTACGCTTTGAAAATATACTTTTCATTTTATTGTAAAGCTTTAGTATAAATTTGTAATTAGTGCTTTGTTGTTTTTGTCATCTAGTCTAGACCCGTAACCAATGATTAAAAAAATTTTTTAGGTCCTACAGTTCCTCAATCTGGCAGATACGAAATATTCTAATACATATGTAAACAGTCTTCGTATTTTCACATAATTATAAATAATATATAAATCGGTATGTGATTATATTTTTTGATGTGTTACGAAAATATAAGATATCTTTAGGTAGATAAGATTAAGAAAAAAACCGTCTAAGACTTATTAAGCGCTCTAAATAAAATTAAGTGTACTATAGTATGATAATAATAATATTGATAAGAAATATTACATGTTTTCAAAATGTGAACAATATACGCTAATTACGCAGTAGGGTGGGCTGAAAATACTTTTTTTTCGAAAGCCATTAATTTACAGGCAAAGATAAAGATTAAACAATATTTATCGTGAGCACATCCATGATAAAACCCGAAATGTAAAAAAGACGTACACTTCTATGGAAATATTTCTTATATTTGACTAATTTAAGCATTCCAATTAGTAAAATACTTTATATAGAAATCATTTTCGAAAAATCTCAATAACAAAACGTGTTCTATGTTGTTTTAATAGAGAAAAATAACAACAAGGAAACATTTTATGATAGATAGCGTATCACCCGATTAAAAATAATTTGACTTAACTTAGTCTCCAATTGCCCCAAATCAAGGCGTAGACAAGTTGTCTATTTTTTTCCTATATCCAGCAGTTCACTATATACTTATAAAAATTACAATTCTAATCATTTTATGTAAAATTGTAGTTATCTCTAGTCGCTAAGACCTTTTGACTTTGGTTGAGTTAAGTTTCTACTCCTGAAAAGAAAAATGCATCATTTATCAAAAATCAACTTCCCGTAAATGAGAGTATAAAACCTGGGAGAATTCTCATTAAATTAAGAAACTTAAACGTACGTAAAAATACTTATTTCGAGCGAAATGTCCTATGAGTAATAAATCTTCCATATATGCCAAATTTTAAGATCCGAAATAAACAGTATTCGTCTGTCTACTTAATTACAAATAATATGTCAACCGGATGATGATTATAATTTGAGATGTGCAATGAGAATCTAAACGATAATTTTAGGTACATTGAATTAAGAACAAAAATAGTTTCAGGATTTACCAAGCCGTCTAAATAACAACAGCATAAGGAAAAATAAATACTGCTACTACTGTAGATAAAAGATAAAACTGTGTTATCACGGAGTGGATAGTATTCAAATGAACATAATCAAAATATTTGTCGGTAACCGTACATAAAATTCTTTCAAAACTAATTTTAATTTCTCTGCCATTGCCTCTATCCAGAAGGAAATGATGATCGTCATTCTTCTCTTTATCCGGATGGTTTTTCTCAATTTTACAAGTAAGTGTAACATAATCAAAGTGTCCCATCGTTCCGAAATTTCGGGAAGACTATCTCATCCATTTTTCCAGCTCTTTGAAGCTTTGAAGATTTGAAGCTTAGAAAACCTCGCGTCATAGTTTCCTACGTTGAATTTATTTTAATAAATTATTTCTACATGGAGTTCCACGTAGACATTCAGCCTTAAAAGGCACTGGAAAAAATTATCTGGGAACCAAAACATTGTATCTTCAAGGGGAATGCTACGTTTATGCACAAATTCAAAATGTCAGTCATGATTTTTCTTGATTTCTACATTCTATTTGTGGTAATGAAATTCCTGACTGGGTGTTTCAACCAAATAGACAACATAATTCAGAAGAGCACGTTTATGTTTCAGTACCTCGCGCCTCACATTACGAACGTAAATCTTCAAATCTAGAAATATTTGTGTTTGCATATGGATCACCTGTGTATTTAAAAATTTAAAGTTGTCATATTTCCGTATCAATTTCGTTACTAATGTCGTTAAATAATTTCTGCTATTATTTTGGTATGACTATGTAAACTTTTTCTGTCAGAAATGTTGTTTAGCGTTTACAGTTTATGGAAGCCACGGGACCATGTTCCCCGGGGGCAATATATTGGGTGTAGAGTTCTGTACATATATTTACAATATAATCAATGGGTAACAATTTAAATTATAACAATTTACGGTAGTTGCGACAATGTTTACAAAAATAATAAGTATATGATTTCCAAAAACATTTTTTTTATTATAACCCAACTAAGCAAGATTGTCAATTATCCTTTGAAAGGAATCAAATCAGCTATCAAACTAAGTTTTTTATTTGGAATGGAAGTTTTTAATGTGTCCCCTAAGGGTTTACGTTTTTCTGGTACCTCTCCCCTATTCCTTCACACACGCCCCAAACACCTACTTGGTGGTGGTAGGGGGACCTACAGTTTAAGGTGGGTTCCGAACCACCAAGAGCAACGGCTTAAAGTACTTAGAGAATTCCCCAGCCGACGGAGTGGGTCCAAAACCTACGCTTTAGCCTTTATGTTTTGAACTATTCAAATTGAAAATAACACTGGTTTACAAAAAAAAAAAAAGGTGATGACTATTTGACAAGACCACTTTATCCTTATGTATTTTGAC